>JBBPOK010000078.1:0-83446 GCA_038091415.1 Leccinum variicolor | reverse complement strand
GACGAAACCAAACCCTAATGATTGGTGTTAGTGATGAACAATTGACAGAGAAACGAAAATCACCGGTCATGACGCGGCAATCCACGATGCGACCGTAGCCGTCGAAGAATTTTGCGACATCATCTGAACGAGCGTCCGGGGGGAGTCCTGTTGAACGAACACTAGTATATATCGTGCGTGTCTTCAGTCACACTGAGCGGACTTACTACCAAGATAGAGGCGTCTAGCCATGGTGGTAAAAGTTTGAAAAAGACAAGTTCAAATTTTAGCTGAGTTCGAATTCATTTACTTTAAGGGTCCGTGCACAATCCATGGCCGGAACCCCGCACACCGCTATGACATAAGAGTAAAATATTTAAGATTCAAATCAACTTCCACAAGGACATATCAATGTTGCGACCAGTTGATCGAGTTGAGGTCGATACCCTCTTGCACCATCTCCCACAGCGGACTAGGACACACGTCAGTGAAAGCTCGGATGTAACAGAAGCAAAACTACGAACCTCATGTCGCGAAGGCGGTTCACAACACGGACAATATGGCTGACCACAAAGTCAATTTCTGCTTCGGTGGTGAATCGCCCAATACCGAATCGCAGCGAAGAGTGTGCCATATCTTCAGCCGCCCCTGAACAACCGAAGCATTGATAAAAAGTATGTTAGTGGCACCGAATGTACGTACCGAGCGCACGGAGCACATAGGATGGTTCCAACGATGCTGAAGTACAGGCACTACCGGACGACAAAGCGATGTCCTGCTTACGTTGAGTTTCCCGATTCTTAGCATGGAAAGAAGGCACTCACTTTTAGGGCCATTAGCAGGCTCTCTCCCTCTACATACGAAAATGACAGGTTGATGCAACCGGGATAGCCATTGACGTCTCCGTTACGGACGACATGCTCAACTTGAGAATTGACTCCAGACAACAGGCGATCCGCTAATTGTCTTATTCGGGCATGGTCTCTCTGTGGGCGTGCGGGTAAGTATAAGAGAAAAACCATACACCATTCAAGGAGATAATGGTCAGTACCCCTGCACACAAAGTCATTACCAAGCCGGCAATGGCCGCTTGATTATGCCAAAGGCGAGTGCAATTATCATCTTTCATTGACCGAGGAACGTGCTCACCGTCATTTCAAGTTTTGCTATCCGTGCCGCTGCACCTATCCCGACTGCAAGTGCTGCTGGTAGCGTTCCACTCCGCAACCCCCGTTCTTGTCCACCTCCGCTCAAGATTGGTTCGAGCCGGACTCGGGGTCGCCGTCTGACGTAGGCGGCACCAACGCCCTTCGGGCCATAGATTTTGTGACCGGAAATGCTCATTAGGTCGATATTAGCCTCGTTGACATCAACGGGGACTTTTCCAATAGCTTGTGCTGCATCTGTGTGAAAATACACACCGCGGTGCTTCCTAATGATTTCTCCAATCTCCTTCATCGGCTGAATGACACCTGTCTCATTATTTACCATCATGATGGAAACTAGTGAAGTGTCCGGCCGGATGGCGGCCTCGAAAGTTTCCAGGTCAACGATGCCATTCGACTGTACAGGTAGATACGTGATGTCGAATCCTTCTTCGCCGAGTTTTCTGCAGGAATCCAGCACACATTTGTGCTCCTGGGAGCAATATGTACACAAGATTGCACACACAAGTACCAAACAACTCACAGTTTGGGTGGTGATGATATGCTTTTTCTTCTCTTTATTAAACCTAGCCACTCCTTTGATGGACATATTGTTGCTCTCCGTGGCTCCGGAAGTGAAGACAATGTCTTTGGGCTCGGCACCAATGAGGTCTGCAACATGCTAAAGTCGACGATGAGATGATATTATACGCGTTGGACGGTTCGACTTGCTTTGCGTGCTTCCTCGACCGCTTGTTCAGCTTCCCATCCGTACGCATGGGTGCGACTGTGAGGATTACCATACTGGTCGGTGAGGTAGGGCAGCATCGCATCAAGAACCCTGGGATCAACAGGGGTAGTGGCCTAACCGCAGTGAGAGAGGATACAACTACTTCCCCGGTTCCCTCCGCTTACCTGCATGTCAAGATAGATGGGCCGGGTCTTCTGTGCCGCAGCGTTCTCACGGGCAGGATTTGCGAGCATGAACCCAAGCATGTCTGTATATAAGTTGACACAACAGGAAACAAGACGACGGAAGGAAATGCGAACCTGGACGAGGTGCGAAGTGTCCTTCCTTATATGAAGGAGGGACGTCGACTATTCTCGCTCTGTCCGCACCTGAGGGCTGAACTAGCCCTCTTTGCGCGCCAACTGTGGCCCATCTGATGGAACGTCTAGTCAAATTTGCGGTTGTGCTTGAAGGTATTCTTGACAACATCTGAAAAAGCTTCTCAGGAGGTGATGGTGGTCCACGACAAGAATCGGCGGTCAGCCCCGATGACCAATGCATTCGGATTGTATTACATAATCGTATATTACGATGACACCCGAAGTCACCCTCTCCTAGTAGGGGGAGGCGGCAAGAGAGGAATTCCGCCTCCACTACCAGTCGTATTACCAGTACCGGAAGTAGATCCCAGGAGCGAAGTGCCTTTGAGCCTGGTACTCTTACCTGGGATTGAGATCGAGAAAGTCTGTCCTTCCTTCAAAGAATAATCCTTCTTGGGGCCCGCGGGTACGTGCGGACTCTGCGAAGACGGCGCATCCACACTGGGACTGGGTGGATTTAGTGCTGCCTTGGCACGTCTAGAATTCTCCGATCGTGAGTGTGCGACTGAAGGTGATATTTCACAACAAACTTTGTAAAGTCTTGCAAAGCAACATCTGGTGCGATGCCTTGAGCGGAACCAAAGATCATGAGTGTTTCTCATTCACTCACTGAAATCAAAGCTATCCGTGCGTTCCGCAAATCCCATGCCAATGTATGCCTTCTTTCCGCCGTCTTCCACTTTCACGACAAAGTAACGGGATGAGTCTAGCACAGCGTCGACGGATGGTTTCATTGGGTCGTATTCAGCGCAAGCAAACTCTACGGAAGAGCTGAGCTAGGCATATCCCTCGAGCCTTGAGTGCACTCACGCTCGCCTACGATCATGTAAATGAATTGATCGTGATTCCATTCACTCGACGACTGGCTTACCGGTCTGCGAATCTTCAAAGAGGAGAACAGCATTTCCACCCTTCTCGATGATGCGCAATCTGCCCTTCCACAGCGGATTTGCGAGATCTCCCCAATCATTGGCGCGATGGCCTTCATTCGCCTTAAGTGAAGGGATTTTGTACACTAGACGCTGTGGTTGAGCCGCGTTCCACTTGCAGACTTGCAAAATCTCAATGACCTGAAATTTCCCGGGCGATATACAGGATAGATATGATCTCGTCCTCGAGTGAATCCATATGTGTGCGTTTGCGAAGAAGGGTAATAGTTTATGTCAGCATGCATATGACGGCGCACTGCCACTACACCACGTTCAATATTAATGGCATCCTCCTCGACCTCTCAACATACAACCCCAGTCAAAATGTAGGCTTGTCCGCCCCGTGCGCAATGCAGAGAAATAACAGAGATACTCTAGTTTGACTGTCGGTTCTGCTTGTGGTTCCATACGCAATCTCTTTTCCAAGATTCGAGCCATTGACGCGAAACATGGCAAGTTTGATTGCGTTCTTTGTCTGGGCGACTTTTTTGGTCCCCTTCAAGAACATAGCACGGGAGGCGACGGTCAGGATCAGATCTCCGAGTTGTTGAACGGGTCCCTCGAAGGTATGGTTCATGTATGCTTGTAGAACGTCTGACTGATTTTGTAGCGTCGTAGTCCCCTTGAGATGCTATATCATGCAGGGACATAATCCACTCCCAGACCGCGTCATAGAGCAATACGCTCGAACTGGCGGACAGCTGTGTAAAGACGTCTTTCTTCTAAGTAAGCCCCTCGCTGCACCCAGAACCAGGCTCTAATCTTCAATAGCCAAGTCTGGGATCATCTCCACCCCGCATGGTCTGAAGATTGCCTGTCTTGGTGGCATATATAACCCTGGTATTTACGATTCTTCTGACGGCCCTCCAGTACGCGCCCACCACTCCATGCAGCCTGTCGCGCTGATGTAGTACTTTTAGGGGTTTGCCTCACCCTTCTACACGACACACACGGTGGAACGGCTCCTCTCGAATACAATGAACAAGTCGCCGAACGTAGGGACGGGACACAATTATGGATCTCTTGCCGCAATTCGTGATGCCGCATCGAATTCACAGCACATCGACATCTTTATCACTAACGACTGGCCGGCTTCCATTACATCACACAGTCTTTCTCCTTTTCCTGAGAACGAACATCCTGATTCTCCGCCTCTTGATGAAATTGTTCGAAAAATAAAGCCCAGATACCATTTCGCGGCCGGCGCCGGGCCCTCCTCCAAGTTTTGGGAACGTGAACCCTTTATCTGGGATGACGAATCTGGAAGGATCTCTCGTTTCATAAGCCTCGGTGCATTTGGTGGTGAAGATCATACTGGGCAGAAACAAAGGGTTCGTTCCAGCTTGTAGGTCATATGCAGTGATTCATACTTCCTCAGTGGTTTTACGCATTCTCTATCGCGCCATCGGCAACCATGACGCAACGGCCGAGCAATGTCACAAAAAATCCATTCTCCGAAGTTGCTACTTATGTGCCGAAACGAGGTCGTGATAGCGCTGATGGGGAAAATTTCATCTTCGGTAATATTCGACATCCTACGAAGCGTCCTAAACCAGGTTTGTCTTCATATTACCCGTGGTCTTTGCATCCCTGTCACTGTTACCTGCAGAAATGCCAAGTGGACAAAATGGCAGACCCCCTGTTGGATACAAGTGCAAGCGATGTCAATCAACTGAGGTTAGCCGCTGATATATATGAAAGGGGAGATTGCTCAAGTATAAGGCAGCATTTTATTGACAGTTGTCCTGAACGAACGAAACCGCCAGAAGGGTACGTGTGCAAGATCTGCAACGTCCCCGGGCACCTCGTCCGTGACTGTCCAACCAAACACGCCATAGGGGACACTGGAGGTCCAAAACCACGTGAAGGATACGTGTGCCGAGCCTGTGGAAGTGAATTACACTATATAGCTGATTGCCCAGTGGCAAATCAACATGGGTCACACGACCAGGGCGGTAAAAGAAAACCTCCAAAGGAGATTGGACGTATGCCCTCTATCTTTTCACCCTGTTGCCCTTCCATTTATATGTCCAATCAGCGGAGGACTGTTGGTTCTGTCTGTCAAATCCGAACTTGGCGTAAGTATCCATAAAGATTGTTGCCGCCGCCTCACCTCTGATTCATCATCAATAGAAAGCACCTGATCGTCTCGATTGGTGCCGAGTGCTACTTGACGCTCCCGAAAGGGCAGATTATTCCAACACAGTCCGCCCCGGACGACAGCAACGTTGCTCGTGTCCCGGGAGGCGGGCATGTTCTGATCGTGCCAATCAGTCACCAGCCCACATATAACACAATTCCCTCCGAGATTTCGCCGCCAATCCTGGGCGAAACGGAGAGGTAGGTCTGATATACATGACTGGATCTCCACCTCATCAGGCGTCACGCAGGTACAAGGATGCTCTTCGAGCACTCTTCGCTAAACATGGTGCCGTGCCTGTATTCTACGAAGTTGCTCGGCTGAGCGCAAAAGGTGGACACGCGCATGTTCAAGCTGTTCCTGTTCCCATCTCTTTGCAAGACCAAGTCGAAGCTGTCTTCCTCAAAGAGGGACGTGCACTGGGAGTTGACTTTGAACAGGATGCCGATGGTGCTTTAGAAGCTTGTGCTGGTGGTGCGCGAAACTACTTCCGTGTCGACCTTCCGGATGGACGTAAACTAGTCCATCTGATGAAAAACCAGGTTCCCTTCAGTGTCCAGTTTGGGAGGTACGTGCTGCTTCGATGAGTCATCCTCGAAAACGAGTTTCTTACGACATTTTCGTAGACAAGTGTTGGTATCCCTACTGGACATGACGCACAGGCTGGATTGGAAGACGTGCATTCTTTCAGAGGAGGAAGACAAAGTCGACGTCGAACTGTTCAAGAAAGCTTTTGCCGTATTTGATCCATCGCTGTGATGAACACAGGACAGCTCGTGACCTTCATACTAGTGTGGTCTCGTTCTACAATTCTCATTCAAGGTTTCCTTGTGAGATCTGTTCGGGTGCCGTGTCCAAACTCTTGCAACAATGTGGTCAGCTTGCCTGGTACATACTTACCATGCAGCAATATCACCAGATGGCTCCAGCCTATATTTCAGCGCATGACGCAATTCGTCGACTGACCTGACTCAGAAAGTGCTGTGACTCTCATCTTCGGACCGATAACATACCAGGAGCCGCCAGTCCAGGATATGTGATTCATTTAGTTTGACCGGATCCCTGGGCCCACCGAGATGAAACGACCAGCGAAGAATGCTGATAAATGCACCAGGAGTAAAGCTACGATCAGGTCGGAATGGGTCCGCCAACATTGCGCGTCCGGCTCACGGAAGTTCCCAACATTTGTCGGAACTCGACTACACCCGGTCGCACCGCCAGCAGTTTAATATGTTTGGATTAAATCCGTGAATGCTAATCTGCGTCCCGGTGTTGTACCAACTGAATTACACAGCCCATAACTCATCGGTAAGTATCCCCTCATTAGTCTGACTAGACTTGTGCGTCACCAGGATCAATATGATCAGCCGACGTCGCGTCGTCTGCTGTCACTTCTAAGTTCCTCCTCCGGGGTAATCGACGGTCGTTCCTCAGATATTCGGGCGGGACGACCAGCTCCAGATTCGGAACTCTCGCCTGTGAAGGGAGGCGTCTGTCCTGCCACATTCGAGTGAGGTGTACCTCGCCAGGGATCCACGGTGCCTGCAAAGGAATATATCACACACATCCATAGGTGAACAAGGAGGTAAGCGAACCAAGTAACTATGACCGTTCATCTTCTTCCAGTCGATGCCGCTCAGCCAGGGGTGTTTCGAAACTCGCTTTGCAACCCCAAGTCGATTCACAGTTTCGTGCGTGAGTAGGCCGGCAACCAGTGACTTGAGTGACTTCCCAACCCGAATATCTCTAGGCCACTTGTATTTCTTGCTGGCAATGCGCAGGTATATATGTTCCTCTTCCTTCCCGTAGAACGGCTGAAAGGGGAGAGCTAAGAACGGTCGCGAAACCCCCACAAAAAGAAGACCCTTACCACACGTTTTGTAACCATTTCGTACAATATTATGCCGCTCGAGAACCAATCCACCCCAAAGCCGGTACCAGACTGGCTCATAAACAATTCGGGGGCCATGTAGACCGGTGTCCCTACCATCGACCAGGTGTGTGAATTAGTCTCGGGCTTCGCTAGCCCAAAGTCTACCAGCGAGATATATCCATCCGACTTGATGAGGATGTTGGCTGGTTTGAGGTCGCGATGGACTATGCCATTAGCGTGTAAAAATTCCAGCGCGCACACAATATTGGCATAATAAAAGCGGGCCGTCGCCGCATCTAGAGGTCCACGGCGATAGATAACGTCGTGTAGAACGCCCGCCGGGATGCATTCCAGCATGAGGTAGAGGTTGATCTGGTCGTGAAACACGCTAACGACACCGTTCACCCAGGGGCTCCACGGAAGCTTGCACAGGGATACTCTCTCCGCGTCGGTATCATCTGGGTAATGCTGCGTTGACTCAGATGTCTGACAACACCTGCATTGAGTGGTGTTGCACACACACCTTGTCAAAGTTCTGTATGTCGACCTTTTTCAGGACTTTGAGGGCGAACGGAGAACCTGGCAGGTCCCCTCTATGAGCTTCCGGCCTAGGCCGTACGCGGACCAGCAGGACACTCCCATAAGCACCAGTACCTACCGCAGTAGTGAGCTGATGTAAAGCTACTGTTCAGAACGCCTGGACGTACCTAGTTTTCGGACACATTCGAGGTCCTTTAACCAAAGGGGCGGAGGGCGCACTTCCGTGGGCTCTTTCACTTTCTGTCCCATGTAGTAACCGAAAAATCCGTGGAACTTGACGCGTTCCTACGATCTCGCGTTAGGACTCGGGGAGGGTACGACAGACACATTGAAACGCACCAGCGGCTGCCTTCTCGGTTGCTTGACGGTGTTCTCGTTCTTCGAAATAGTAGCGCTTTTGGCATCGCGAGCTGGATGTTTCGTGGAGCTGCCGCTGTGTTTGGAGGCATGCTTGGTCGTCAATGGGGTCTGCACGCGCATAGCAACTGAGAGGGATGTCGGGACACGATACTCGAGGTTTGAGAAGAAGATGGATGTCTTCGTCTTCTTTTTGTCTGTGAACTGAAGTGGACTTGCATTGTTTGTCGGATGGTCGCGGTTGTGTGTTGGCTTTGACCCACACACGTGCTTTCTCAGCTTACCGGTCTCATCTACTTTATTCCACTCAGATTTTGGTCGAGAACATGGATCGGGCGAACGTTGCTCATAGTCGCCCGCAGGACTGGGCTTATGTGTCCGAAGGTGGATCGACGATCGTGTTCTCCTACACTGGTCCTTTCCACCCACACTTTACCGGAAGGGTGCTTCGCCTCCGAAAAAATTCTAACTCAAGTTCGCTCGACGCGGAGGGGGCTTCACTTAACCAGGAAGATGACCCGACTATCACTTTCCAAAATTCCATCGTTACACTTCTCGTGCCATCGGAATTTCTTCCCGAACTGGATGTCGTGCTCCTGGATGCTGGATGGTTGACAGCGCTCGAGATGTTGCGCGATGGCGACCGCCCCGCGGAGCGACGGGCGAAAGATAGGATCGACAAGACTCGACAAAAGGGCATACTGGCTACGGATCTCATTGGAGGTGCAGATGTTCTGGCGGTCGAAATCAAGGTTCGGTCAGCAATTGATTTACGGAGCAGTCTTGATTGTTTTACTTAGCCCAAGTGGGGCTTCATGCCAAATCCCGCTCATGTGTCTCAGGAGACCGCAGAGGTGAAGATGAGCACTTGTAGGTTCTGTATGCACGCTTGCTTCAAAGCCGAAGATGGGGTCCCTACTCAGTACTGTCCACTGGATCTCTACTCGAGGGATGAAGCACGCATGAGGAAGGCTATTCGCGACCTTTGGGATGGCTGGGTGCGAAGCAATGGCACTTTGAACAACATGAAAGTGTTCGTGTCTGGAAAAATGATAAGACCGTCTGAGGTGCGAATTGTTGTCGATGGTGTTGTTTTTGTTGATTCACACTTACTTTCAGCAGTCGTATTCTTCTCTCGTGGAATTCTTGTCGGCAGGGACAGAGGTTCACGAAGCACTGGCGACTGCTCTACTCTCATTACTTCGGACTCCCGCATTGACGACTATATCTAATCTGCAACGTTCACTAGACGCCCTCGACATCGAAGGGATTACCAAACTACACGCCATGTCATACCCAAATGCAAAGGGTTTAGGGGGCGTCAAGCGGGACCCTTCTCTGGAAGAGTGGCGAGATTTTGCTGCTTCCTATCACTCTGTTTACTGTGCATTGAATCATTCCAAGCTCTGTCCTGAAAACGTCGATATGTACCTCAAGGCCTACTTGCTTTCTGCAACGTTCAAGGACTGCTCTGTGATATGCAGGATGCGTCGGTCCGACGTGTCCGGAGAGCCGTCTATCGAGCCTGATGGAATATTCATCATTGACCTTGATCTCAAAGGGGTGGATCGGCTTCAGAGATGGGCACTCCTCGATAGGCAGATTGTTGAATACTATCGGGACAGCGCACGAAGTAAATTATGTGTTGAGTAGTACTAGCATTGTAATGCGAGCGGGCCGGACAATGTCCCGCATAACCGATGATATTACTCACGTGATACGTTGTCCCCGCGCGGCTATGATCCGTCTCGTCCGGCGGACCGGCGCATACTTAGCGGGCCCCGCTTCTTCAGTTGTCCAACTTGATGGCTTTCATATCGTCTGCAAGATTCGCAATCCGTTGCACGCGCTTCATACGCGCTTCTTCTCCCCGTAGGCTTGCCTCGACGTACAACACAGCGGTTGCAGGTCTGAGTGACGATCAAGCCGAGGTCCGTTGTGTCAGTTTCAGTTGACACGCAAAATCATGTCTCCGTTCAGTTCAGGGATGCTGTTTCCGAGTTCGCACAACGGGAGATTGCTCCAAGGGCATCTGAAATCGACAGAACCAACACGTTTCCAACGGTCAGTTCTGTGTTCGCTCAGTCTCCCCCGATTCATTCTCATGCAACTCGCAGGATGTATGGGAAAAGCTCGGAGATATGGGCCTGCTTGGAGTGACGGTCTCCCCAAAGTACGGCGGTCTGGGTTTGGGATACTTTCATCATACCTTGGCTATGGAAGAGCTTTCGCGAGCTTCTGGCTCCGTCGCGCTGTCCTATGGTGCCCACTCAAACCTCTGCGTGAACCAGATCCACAGGCACGGCACGGACGCACAGAAAGAGAAGTATCTCCCTGACCTCATATCTGGCAAGAAAGTCGGCAGTCTTGCGATGAGCGAAACAGGAAGCGGGTATTGAATACCTCTCGTATTCTATTGAGCCGAGGTCTGACTCTTGTGCTTCAGGAGTGACGTCGTCAGCATGAGTCTACGAGCCGATAAGATTAACGGCGGATGGAAGCTGACCGGTAACAAATTCTGGTTTGTCCCTCAGTCATTTCATATATACTGCCACGGTCAATACTTTTTAGGATCACCAATGGGCCTTCGGCTTCGACTCTTGTTGTTTACGCGAAAACTGCACCAGATCAGGGTTCAAAGGGCATAACTGCATTCATCATAGAGAAAGGCTTCGAAGGCTTTTCGACCCACCAGAAACTAGACAAATTTGGTATGAGAGGTAGCGATACCTGCGAGTTGGTCTTTGAGAACTGTGAAGTACCCGAGGGTAAGCACTATTGTATAACCGCCGTGGTCTTCTTCCTGACGTTGTGTTAGAAAACGTCCTCGGTCACGTAAATAAGGGAGCGGGTGTACTGATGTCAGGACTTGATCTCGAGCGCCTCGTGTTGAGCGGAGGTCCACTGGGGTAAGGATTCTGGGAATCGAATGGCTTTATCAAACCAACAACTTCAGGTTGATGCAGGCATCCTTTGATTACGCAGTCGAGTACGTTCATCAGCGTAAACAATTCGGCCGACCGGTGGGGACATTCCAGTTGATGCAAGGTAAGGTGGCGACTTCGCTTTTGGAAACGGTGGCTAACATTTCTGTAAAGCCAAAATTGCCGACATGTACACGAAGATCAACGCAAGTAGATCGTATGTGTATGCAGTGGCAAAGGCATGCGACCAGGGTCACATCAGTCGCCAGGTATGTTGCACTTCAACTTGATATCCACTGATATCTTATGTTCCTTGCAGGACTGTGCTGGTGCGATATTGTACAGCACTGATAGATCCATTGAAGTTGCAATGGAATCTATGCAATGTTTGGGTGGTAATGGATACATTAACGGTCAGTGTTGTTGAGTTGTCACCGCAAACGCGTCTTCTGAGAACCCCTCAGAGTACCCGATGGGCAGGATACTAAGAGACACGAGGCTCTACGCCGTTGGTGCTGGAACACAGGAAATCAGGCGGATGCTGATCGGAAGAGAGTTCAATGAACAATTCAAGTCATGACGACTAGTTAGTCTGATGTTTTTCCTGGACTGGAATGGACCAACATGAATACAAGCTTTGAGAGATGTATTTAGGCGATGTTGGGTGATACTATCAAGCACTACATCGATATCCGTCATCGCCCAGTTCTGAAAAACATAGTAGCGGTTTTCAGTTCCATGACATTTTACAGGACTGCGCTTCGTCCTGCCTCGATTGTGCAAGACCCCCCCGCACTGCGAACTATTCTTACAAGATGCTGTCCACACTCCATTCGGTCAAACTGTTACTACAACTACTGTTCACCGCCAACTAAAAAGTTACAACTTTGCATGTGGTATATAAATCTGATGTGATAGAAACCGGTACCTGTCATGATTGGCGGAGAAAGCATCCAACTCGTTTCGAGTCCGTGGCAAGGGCTAGACATCGACATCGACGTCATTCAATGGCCCATCTAAGTTCGAGCCCGCTTGACAGGCCGCCCAGGCGCCAGTTCGCCGTGCGACACAAAGTGCGCGCCGCCCGCACACCTATAGCCGTTCGTCTGCCTGATCCACTCGAAATTCATCGGACAGCGGCCCAGATCCTTGAGCTTCTGTTGTACTTCCAGGTCCTCCGCGGTACGCGTCTTCTTTTTCTGCTTCTCCGTATCTTTCTGCAATTGGTTCCACGCTGCGTCGGACACTCCAGTGTCGCGCTGTACAGCTTCAACATCGCACTGCGGTTGAGACTCCTCCACGGACGCAATTCGGGCCTGACCCTGACAAAGCACATCGTTTCGGAAAACTGGCGGAAGATCTCTTGCGGTCGCGCAGGTGGCCAGAAGAGACAGGCGCGGAGGGCTATACTGCGGGGGCATGGGGTAGGCTTTCGTTTGCACAGAGCCCAAAGAAATAACCGTGCTTCCCGCGCTCTTCTGTGCCTGCTGCTCCTCGAGCATACCTTGCACGATCCGAAAAGTCTCGTCGGCCGAAAGCGAAAGCTTTTTATGACGGGTCATATTCGTGTATGCTTGGCGGACCATCCTCTTCTCGAGCGTCTTGACGTCGCGCGCGTTTCCCCACGATGGGAGTACAGTCATTTGTTCGACGACCCCCTGCATCTTGACGTACGACGGTGAGGTTTCGTCCCTCAGCGCAGGAACGTCAACCCTTTTCTTTCGCAGTTCCTTGTCGAGTAGCTCTAAGCATTGCGTTGGGGTCAAGTTCGGGAACATGAGCTCCTCAGAGAAGCGACTCGAAAGGCCAGGATTGGTCGCGAGCAACGTGTTCATCTCCTTCTCGTACCCGGCCAGGATGACGACGAGCTTGTTCATAAATCGCTCGTTGGTCATCAACCCCACGATCTCCTCCATGGCCTCTTTCGCATATTGACCTTCGCTAAGGCGGTAAGCTTCGTCGACGAACAAGACTTTTCCGAGCGCCTTGTCGAAGAGTGCCTTAGTCTTGGGTCCCGTGTGTCCCGCGAATCGTCCCGTCAAGTCCGTCGCGGAGCACTCGACCACCTCGGCGGAGGCCAAGAATCCCATATCGTAGTATACTTGTCCGACTTTGCGCGCAATCGTCGTCTTGCCAGTACCTGTCGGTCACGTAAGCACTCAAACAGATTGCTCAACTGACCAACTACACGTACCTGGTGGTCCCTTGAAGATGAAGCTGGTCGGAATCACTTCCCGTATCTCGTGCATGTCTATCCCACTCCCTCTCATTTCTAGAGCGACCGTCTGATATTCACCCAGTTTCTCCTTCACTTCGACACACCCCACGACGTCCGCGAATATTTTGTCGAGGTTTTCGGACGCCACCTGACTCCGAGCAAAGTCTGGGTCGAAATCTTGAGGTTCGAATGTAATGTCCATTGTCTGGAAAGCCGGGAGCGACGCCATCCGCTTTTGGTATCGGGCCTTCGCCAGGCCAAGCAAGTTGTCGACTTCGCCAGCGTTACCGAAATTGGGCCGGACTTTCATTCGGTGGAGGACTTCGCCTGCGACACGTTTGGCTTCCTCCGAGGCATGCAAGTCCTGTTGTCGGAGCTTGAGTTTGAGAATCTGCATGAGCTGGGATTCGGTGAAGTCCTCGAAGTTGAACGCGTTTTCTATAGCAAATCGGCGTGCGAGTCCGGGATTGACGTTCTGTTCACAATGACACGTCAGTTGTGTCGTGAGCGATCTGGCTCACGACAGACCCACCCGGAACATTTCCTCCATCTGATCTTTGTATCCGAGAAGAAGAACACAACGATCTTCGCCAGGAACACTTTGGATTTCAGCGACCATCGTGTCGATGATGGCGGAGTGGTAAATATTGATATTTGTTAAACTCTTGTTGTACAGCATATAGGCCTAGGTCATCGCGAAGAATCAGAGCGGCGGCAGAGCGCTCAGCAGACCACGAACCTCATCGATCACAAGTACCTTTCCTCGCGTGCTCTCGAGGATCGCCTTCGTATTTATCTCTGATCTACCCAAGAAGGCCCCCATGAAGTTGGACGGATTTCTGACGACGACTGACATGATAAGACCTCAGCAAAACGTTCAAACGAATTGTTATATGTCCATCACTGACCTTCCCCTTTGCTCAACATGCCAAGGTCTGCGAGAATTTGACCGTACAGTATTGCAACCGACGTCTTTCCCGTCCCGGGAGACCCAAGGAAGACTCTGTTCAGCGATACCTGTATCGGTTCCTTCTCCGCAAGCTCTCGCTGGTAGTTCGTCTCCAACAGCCTGAACATACTGCGCACGGAATCTTTCACGGACTCCAAGCCAATCAGCTCCTGCAGCTTCTTCCACGGCGTGCTGTCGCACAGAACCTTGGACGGATCTGGCCCGATTATGTCCTCCCTCGTCAGCACAAAGTTGTCTACCTGCACCCTCGACTTTCGTTCCCGTTCCAGTCGTTCCGCTTGCCGTTCCCGGATCCTGGCAAACATGTTTTCAAGAGTGCGCACGTTCCCGAATCCTGGTTGGCCACTCCCTCGAACTAGGCGCCGGACGGCGATGCGAGCGTACAGCCCGTCGATGCCGCCCTCGACTTCCATCCAGCCCTTGTAGCGCTTGTTCACCATATCCTCCAGCATCAGCATGAACTCTTTGTGAGTGTAGTCCGAGAACTGTAACAAGTAGGGAAAGCGACTGGAAAGCCCCAGATTGTGCTCGAAGAACTTCTCCATCGGATCCCTATACCCAGCGAGGATGAATGCGAGTGTTCCGACCTTGTTCTCCATCTCATCGAGGAGGTAGTCTAGGACTTGTCTGCCAGACCGATCGTGGTCGCTCACAAGCTGGTAGGCCTCGTCGATGAAGATGGTACCACCTCCAACGTTCATAGCTCTGTCTATGAGCATCTTTGCGCCTTGTACTCCCCCGAAGGAAAGTTTCGATCCGGTGGTCTCTAAAACGGACTTCCCAGGAAGTGCGCCGATAGATGCGAGAAAGTCCGCATAGAGTCTGGCGAACGTAGTCTTCCCTAGTACCACTGTAACTCCGATCTGGCCTTGTGGCGAGCGTGCTCACCTGTCCCTGGGTTGCCAACCAAAACAACGTTGAGGCGCTCCTTGTTGACTGGGACACCTTGACGGGTTGCAGTGTTGATGATGCCCTTGATGTTCAGGATTTGCTCCTTCACCTGTTCGAGGCCAATCATACCCATGATCTGATCGATGGCAGTGCTCTGCACCCCTTCAACGTGTTTTTGGTTCTCCCATCTATCCCTGGATGTGGATGGCAACTTGGTATGCAACTGGACGAAGGTAGCGCGCGGGACTCGCGACGTAACCAGGGGCTGACTTGGACTTCGATCAATGTGAGATAATACCGCACCGACAGTGACCGCCTTGCTGCCGGAGCAAGCAGCAAGTAATTAGAACTAGACCACACCAGCATAAGACAACCACATACAGATGATCAGCTGACCAGTATAATCTGATACCCTTGGCAATGAAATAAGAATGCAATTGAGTGACGAGCCAGTCGTCCATCGGCACTCCTCCGACCAAGAATGCCGTCTGAAGATCAATGATGAGCTGCGTTGTCCGTTCCCTTAGAGAAAACACAGTCCTACATTGATCACCGTAGTTGTAGTTTGTCGTTGTTGCTCGAATGCGTCTTTGATGGTGTTGAAAACAGTTGTGAGGTGGCGCATGAAGACCGGGCCCAGTGGGTGACCTAGCGAGAAAAAGGGAGGGGCTAAGTACTTGAATGAATGCCGTTGCCAAAGTGAAGCACATACATCGAGCAGGAGCAACTTCCGCGCAGGAAATAAGAATAGAGTTGTGTGCCACGGAGTACATGCTCAAGTCGATCATCCCTGCATCAACGTTAATGATGACCAAACCACGCGTGTTGGCGTCTGGACGTTGTACGAGGTTTGCCCAGTAGTGAAGGCCAGCTTCACACTCGGTGATTATACGGACACGGGAACGCCCTTCAGGAGTGCCGGGGACAAGACCAGCACTCTCAACCGCGCGACGATACTGCTGCCGCTGCGGACCCTCCCAATCGTTTGGATGAGTAAAGATGAACTCGATGGAGTCCTCGACCGACGACCAGTTGAACCAAGTATGACGTGCTTGAATATAGTTGCTGACGAGCTGGAACAGATACTTGACGAAATCTGTCAAGACATCGACGGCGGTTTTCCCAGAGGGCAATGGCGGTATATAGTCTCCTGGTGCTGAACCAGAAGAAGTTGGATTTTGCGGCCTGAGGTGAAGCTTCCAGCTGGAATCAAGTCATTTAAGAACTTCACGATGAGCAAGGGAAACTGACCATAGTGCTTTCCTCCAGCCTTCTTTCACAGCTATCTCGCTAACATGGTCGGAGAGCGCCTGGATTCCAATGGCTTTGACGCTGCCATCTGAACCGTAATACAATAGAGAGGGCACTTTGATGACACTATTGTTCTGACTGTGGTATCACAGAGTATCAGGATCGTTTTGGGGTAGATATAGATGAAAGATGTTACTTAGTGAGTGGATGTATTTCGTGAGGTTGACCATGTTGGAGGATGGAGTATGAGACAGTGCTATGAGTAGTGCCAACATCAAATGCAAGCACGAGATTGGTCCTGCCTGCGTATAGGCTTCGATTAGACATGGAGTCTGAGGGGGAGAAGGTGCGACTCGCGTACGATATTATATACCTTGGAGGGTGAATTCGATGGCACGGTCAGGCGCTCAACGGCTCATGCAAGATTTTTCCCAAGAGCTCTGCATGATCAGGATCCGGCGTATGACGGCACCCAGTACAAGCAACCATGTATGTACATGTTTGGATCTTTCGGTTCTGCCAAGATCTTAAGATCCCTTCAACTTGGGCCGCAACCTGGTATAACCAGAGCTGCCTGGGCAACCTCCGTTTGGAATAGTCGAGATTTGAGATATCCGATTGGAGGATTAGGATTAGGTTACCTTCAACGGCGCAGGTGGTCGGCCCCCTTCCCACCAGCGAATCTCCATCTACTAGATTCGCCTGTACTTAGTCGAGATCTCAATACATTCGATCCCGATCCACGAAGCGGTGACGTTATAAGCTGGCGTTGCAGATAGGTATAAAGCGGTGATTCAAACCTGTTGGGTGCCTTGAGGCATCCACATGTTGTTGCGTGGCCCGGTTTTGAGAGTACTGTGGTGTTGGGCTACCATTGGACTTAGTCTCCCATAGGCAGACCCTTAGGCAGGAAGACAGTCGTTCCTACCATGGGCTGTTTTTTTTGCTAAGGACTGCTTCAGAACTCGTCCTGTGATCCTGCGCTAGCCGAATATCATAATGGTCGCTTGAAGCGGCTTGATTTCCTTTTTTTCGCTTGGACACGAAAGTTCTGATTGGAGTTACAAGTACGTAAGTCTGACGGTGACTCGAGTCGTCGGCAGTTGGTTTACTCTCGAGATCTGTCGTCCTTCACACGCTGCGCCAAGGCACGCCCCTTCCACCACCTCCAGTCGATTGAGATCTCCTCCGAGACTCCACCCGCCTTTCGTTCCTGTCTGTGGCACCCTTCGCTTCCCCGCTCGCCGTCTCATTCCGCATTCGGTGGCGTAGCGACACCATCGTTCTGTAGCAGCATATGCTAGCCTACGGTTCTGACGCCCTATTTCCCTTGTTTCTTGTCCTTCTGTTGGTCTGCTTCGACAGCATTCAACCATGGTCCATCAACGTCGTCCGGACTCGCCTTTATAGTACCAAAATTATAATTCAAAATACTCTACCGCGTCTCGCCATCGGAGTGCAAGAGTAATCGCAATCAGACACCCAATGTCATATTCCTAGCTACTAGTGGAGCGATGTTGACGATGCACGGCAATGACTTTAATCTTCTCCCAGAGAAAATAGGTTCATAGCAATGTATTAGTAGCTCATTGTCCTCAGCGCCCGAAAAGCGGGGTCACCCGCCCCAGACGACGGCAATGTCGCTCGCAGTGGCTCCCGATGTTCTAATCAGATTCGTGCCAATCACTCACCAACCCACAATTCCCTGAGATTCCACCGCCGATCCTAGGCGAAACGGAGAAGATATGATATCATTGACTGGCATCTCTACCTGCATCGCACTTCGAGCGCTCTTCGCTAAACATGATGGTGCCGTGCCTGTGGTATTCTCAGGCTATTGTCTCCCGTAGGCAGACCCTTAGGCAGGAAGACAGTCGTTCATTCTATAAGTATCCTACTTACGAAGGGCGCAAAAGGTGGACACGCAAATGTTCAAGGTGTTCCTGGACTTCTATTAGATCTCTTCGCAAGACCAATTTGAAGTTGAAACTGCCTTCCTCAAAGAGGGAATGTGCTGGGAATTGAGTTTGAACAGGATGCCGATGGTGCTTTTAGGAGCTTGTGCTGGCGGGTGCGTGAACTAGTAACTAACTTAAGTTAGTCGGATGTTTTCCCTGGACTGGAATGGACCAACAGTGCAATACAAGTTTTGAGATATGGATTTAGTCAGCGATGTGCTACTGGAGGGTTATTTATGTTTTATACTTCCTGACCTTAACACCGGCTGCATAAAGTTCTTGGTCCAACCTCCTTGGCCAGTGACATTGATAGCAATTCTGCACATCACATCATCCGGCACTGGAAGCTGAAATATCATAAACAGTCGCGACATTTCATTACCCAAGTCTTTACATTTAGGGTAAAAGTTAAAGTAGAGTTTCGCCTGTGAAAGAAGGTGAGTCTCAGCGTAACAGATGCAGATTACTCGCCTACCTAGTGCTGATCGGACGAGAGAACAGCCAACAGCTACGGTCTGCCGAACACTCTCTGGATCTGCTAGAGATGGGTTGACTTCCTGCGTGAAGGTGAGCACGATGGCGTTTGGAGGGGAAAAAGGTCCAACCATCAGATCCAACGCCACGAGAAGACCAGTTTCATGGATGGCTTCGCAGATATAGTGACCTTCCCTGAATGTCAAACCGCCACGCACCTGGTCGACACGAGATCAGACGGTTACGATCAATCACGTTCACAACAAAATCTCACCGGTGTACCAGTGGACGGCGCGACGGTGGGGTCTAGAGCGTCGACATCAAAGCTCAAATGAATAGGCAAGTCCCGATTTGGGTTTACATGATCGAGAGCCATCTCCACCACTTTGCCGATGCCATATCTATCTATTTCATGCATACTGAACGCCTTGATCTTGTTTTCCTTGAGGATACGCTTTTCCCCAGCGTCCACGTCACGCAAGCCAATGTAGACAATTCGTTCTGGCTTCAGCACTGGCCGCACCCACGAAAATGCAGGAATATTTTCTCCCAGCCCAAGGAGAAATGAAACAGGCATGCCGTGGATGTTGCCTGGCGGTTGAATGAATTCCCAAGAGGGTGGAGCAAGTTGGCACACATACCGCTGTCGGTTGTCTCCACGGTATTGATATCAGCGTGGGCGTCGACCCAGATAACACATGCGTCCGGGTACGTGCTTGAGTGATGCGGATCAGTAGGTTGCAACACATCGCAGGACAACACTCACTCGAGGGTACCAGAGATAGTACCCATAGCCTGTCGAATTTTGTCAAGAAGGTTAAAACGTATGAAGCATGATACGAACAAGAGAGTGGTCACCACCCAAAGTGACCGGCAGCTGGCCACTTTTAGCATGCGTACCGACGGCGTTTGCGACAGACTCGCAGACGCGAGAGACCAGCTTCGGGTTCTTGAGTATGCCGATTGGAGGGTCAGCAGCGGCCTGAATTCCTTCGAACTGGTGATGGCCGTCGAAGTGGACCTTCCAACCGATTTCCTGGAGCTGTTCGACAAGCCCAGCCTCGACGAGATGAATTGGGCCTTTATCGACACCTAATTTTGGCTGCGACAGATGAGAGATAAGAATCTTTTTTTAGAGCAAGTTACATACTTGGCCACCACTTCATAGGTTTACGGAATAAGGAACGCAGAAGCCACCTACAGTGCATACTCACCTGAAAGGGCAACCTACAATCTGATGCGACAGCGGGTAAATGTTGCCGAACACGGAACGGTCGGAGGACTAACCGCAACAGTCTTTGGGTTGGGGAGAAACTTGCTAGTGAGAGTGGACATGATTGGGGGGCGATAGAGAGAGAGGACTATGGAGAGGAACCTACTTATAGGTCTCGGTGTCCACAGGAAACACGGGCCGAGATTCGTTTATTGCGGGACTTGCCGCGTGCCGACTCGGAGCCGTGCAAATTACCTTGCTTGCAAGGTCTGTCTCGTTCCCACACGTTCGGAGCGATGCGACGGAGTTTTACTCAATCGAGCTGAACGAAAAATGCACCAGATTTGCGTGCAGAGCGGGCAACTTGCTGACTCATAAGTACTAGCCAACTGACTCCCGAGGGGGCTGCGTGCGGCGAGCCGAGCTCGGCAAGGGGTGTAAGCAAGATCTCGTACAGCCGCTGCCTAGTATAGCCAGCTGGCGATGAAACGCTACTGTAACTTGATACCGCTACTAAGGGTGCATGCCATCTGCATCAGATGGGCCCACTTGATTTCGGTGGAATACTCCGTCCGAGATGTATAAATACAGGTAGCCCATCACCGCCGCTATTTTCGCTCACCCACGTCGACCAATCCGACCAATCCTACTCAACAGCTGTCATCCATTCATGGTAACTTCCGCCCCTTCCAGCAAGCCGTCCAGCAGGCTTCCCTCCCGTAGCGGCACCCCAAGTATAAGAGAGATAGTGCGTCTCATTTCCTCAAGCTCTTCCTCTCACATACATCCATGCCCCTTCACTTACCCCGCATCAATTCCGTCGCTAATTTCGCCCACCAGGTGCAAGAAGTCATGAAGCACTTCAGGCACGAAAAGGAGTCAGAAGCTCATCAGGTATCTTTGCCACTCACACGCCTCATCACAACCCCATCTAAGTTTTGCCGCCAGATTTACCGTGGGCAAATTGGCCACCAGCCCAAGGGTGTTGTCCCCGAGACAGTAAGCCCTGTAAGTGGCACGCTACTCTCGCTATCTCCAGATCGTTATCTTCGACGTCACAGGATGAAGAAACTGTACCCGGTATCGAACATCCGGGTAGCACGGGCGTGATCTACTGTTCCGATCGCGCGATGGCCAATGGCTTCAATTATGCCTGCTCCCATGAATGGGCTAATCTTGGTCAAGGCGCGCCTGAAGTTGGACCCATCCCCAACGCACCCCCCCGCCCCGACTCGATACCCCTGCCAGTCGATTCTCTGGAATACGCCCCTACAACTGGCGTCAAAGGTTTGCGGCGCCCCATTTTTCACCCTCTGTCCTGACCACCTTCTCTCCAAGCTCTCCGAGAAGCTGTCGCACACTTGTACAACCACACGTACCGTCAGGGAAAGGACAGCCAGTACACATACGAGAACGTGTGTATAGTACCAGGCGGTCGTTCTGGTCTGACTCGTGTCGCCGCTGTCGTGAGCGATGTGTATTGTGTAGGTCTGAGTTCCCTTTCCAACGTTATCGCTCAACAATTGCAATCCGCAGTCTTATCAGATCCCGGACTACACTGCTTACGATCAAGTGTTGAGTGCGTTCAAGCGCCTTGTTCCCGTTCCGACAGTGTAAGTATTTAAACGATTCTTAATTGTTCCATAGCTGACTCTTCTTAGTCTTGATCCCAAGGTCTATTCCATCCGACTTTGCTATCTAACAGTGCTGATTTTTTGTCAGAATAAATACCGCCTCGACATCGAGCAAACCAAGGTAGCTCATACTAAATGCTTCTGCTTCCATCGCTCAACTCAAAGATGACCATCAACAGAAAGATATTCGTACACAAGGGCTCGCTGTCATCATCGCATCGAATCCACGAAACCCAACAGGACAGGTCATTGCGTATGTTTAACAATGTTCATGAGAACCGTTCCTCAGTACAAAACATCTAGTGGAAAAGACCTCAAGGAACTCGTTGCCCTTAGCAAGGAGGGAACGACCGTTATTCTTGACGAGGTTTGCCGCATTATTGGTGGTTTGACATACTAAACAAATCAATACATCCAGTTTTATTCCTGGTACATTTATCCCGAGCACGCGCGGGACTTTGGCAAATCTATCTCCTCAGCCGAGTACGTGGACGACGTCAATGTAGATCCGGTCGTTATCATCGATGGACTCACGAAGGTGGAAAGAGTCGATGCTCCTCGTGGCCTTTCAAGCTAAATGAGTCTTACAGAACTGGCGGCTCCCTGGTTGGCGTATCTGTTGGGTCATTGGTCCAAAGAACTTGATCACAGCACTTTCTCAGTCAGGTCAGTCGACGAATTGGAACTCCTTGTGTCCCGTGCTGAATACAGGCCAGGGTCCTTCCTGGACGGTGGGGCGAACCACCCGTATGTTTATATTTCATGTGTTGTCTCTCTTCTTCACATGATGCCATTCAACTAGTATGCAACTTGCTGCCATTCCCCTCTTAGAGCCCGGCCGCGTGGCGGAAGAAAAGGTGATCTTTTATAGCTGACAGCGTGCGGTTGAAAGGTTGACTTCCCAGCGACCGACAGCTCGCGTTGCAAAAGCACTTCAAAGCCAAGCGTGACCATGTGCTCAAGAGGCTTCATAATATGCATTTGGACGTTCATATCCCACCTCAAGCAACATTCTACATCTGGCTCAACTTGGAGAATCTTCCTCCACCACTGAATAATGGCTTGGTTAGTTCCCATGCATGTTTGGATAATGGACTGTTTACGATAACTTTCCTAGACATTCTTTGAAGAACTCCTCAAGGAACAGACCATTGTGATCCCCGGTATTTTCTTTGATATCAACCCCTGCCACCGCAGGAACTTGTTCAACTCCCCCTGTCACCACTTTGTGCGTTTGTCTTTCGGGCCTCCTCTGGAGGACCTTGACAGAGGTGTGTGCAATTCGATCATTTCACGCTAGAGCTCACCAATGCGGCAACGATTATCAGGACTTGACGCTATGGAGAGAGTAGTCAAGGCTGCGAGGAAGGAAGGCACCAAACAATTTGGCCACAGTTACAAGAAGAGTCTTGAAACAGCGCCAGAACAAATCTAGATGCCATGGTGATTGGCCAGAAGGCGAAGGCACGACACATGTACGACTAGCGAGTTACATAATACGGAATCCCAGAATGAGGATTGTAGAGTACGACTGTACTAGCAGGAAGGTTGTGAAGTCCTTCATCTCTTGAACAGTTCAACGTCGGCTTCCTCTTCCTCTTTTGGAAGAAGGCACATGCATGACCTGTCAACAAAAACACGCGGACTGCGTTACCCTTCGGAAACGTTAAATCGAGACGATCGAGCGTTTCCCTATCGATGATGAATCAGGAACGTGACCTCAAGGCCACCAGCAAAATGAAAAACTCGGCCTTTTTATTCAGATACGTCGGCACCTTTTCGGGCATTGCCCGGCCTCTTGACACGTGGATTGCACGCTGGATATATTTTCCAGGATCGGACTTCCGAGTCGTTATCGCTTTCCAGCATTTGTTGCTGATACGATTTGCGCCAAGATATTACGTGCCTACACTGCGCATCCGTACCCAGCGTCCCACTAACAATGCGCATCCGAGTTTCAGAGGTACTATTGTCGAAAAAGAAAATGGAAGCCATTATAATTTCATGCGTGCGCGACGTCGGGAAGGGGACAAGGTGGGGCACAGCGGCCGATCGGATAGGACTCGGCTAACCCACATAACATGTGTATGATGATGATATGATTGATAGCGTTTCCAGTGATACACGTGTATTCGAGCTAGTAGTACAACAAAACAAGGATACATTCAATCATTACTGAGTTTGCACGATTGCAAAATATGTTTCACGTCGCGCGTACGACCGCGATGCTCGTCGTCGCTGGGTGGGGTGTGGCAGGGGTAATACTTATAGTCGTCGCAATCCGTATCGCAGTCATCATTGATTTCGTCGTCGTCTTCTTCGTCTTCCGTTAAACATGAAGTGCGGGGGGAACATGGGAGGATCCAGTTACGATACCAGCGGCCCAAGAAAACTTTGATCTCCGTGGAGAGACCGAGGTACTCGACGTTGCGGACGAAATCCTCCCAGCGTATATCGCCCTGGTCCAGGGCGTTTTCGATGTAGTCCGTGTTGCCAAAATAGATCCAGTGAACGAGAAGATGGATGGAGGAGGTGTCTGGGACCGGGAGGAATATGATGGGGTGGGAGGGGGGCGAAGGTAGTACGCGAGGCAGCCGGCTTCGGGGAAGTCGGAGGGAGGGAGAGCGGGAGTGGATGAGGTCATGAGAGGAGACGCCGCTCAAAAGTCCTCTGAGAAAGGCGGACTTGGCAGCGAGGTAGTCTCTATGGAGCTGTGGAGGTCGTCAGTCAATGATTGAGAGACGGGTAGATAGAAGACATACACGGATAGTGATACGGGGGGCAGAGACAGCATCGGTATCTCTGCGATTGGGGATGGGAATGACTAGTGTGATGAGTACGACGGGCGCGATGGGAGACGGGATCGAACGTACCAAGTGTGCAGTCTGCTGTCTCTGGCTTGTTCCAGTAATGCGGTGCGAGGTCATGAAGGTGTTGTATGAGGTGCATTGTGATGGTGCGGGGCTGGTGCAACGCCTTCTGTCGAGACTTTATAAGTCATCTCCTTGTCAATTGAGCTCACGCGATCTGAGCCGTCAACAAAAAGTTTTTGTCTCGGTCGGTCTCGGTGGCAATAGGCAGCGAGCCGCAGGGGGGAATTCGGTGGCAGTGGCACTTCCCGCATCAATTCCCTTTTTCGTCTTCCCTATTGTCACCGAGGTCACGTGCACTTACTTCCCGCCGCCATGTCCGCCTCCCCGACGACACCACTGGACGTGTTTGACGTCAATCCGTATGAATCTCATCCAGCTCTATCATCCACAGAGGCTGAACTCCTTTGGGAGTATGCAAAGCTCACTCAGCACGTCAAGCTCGTGCGTCCTTCCCCGGATCGCCGCGCGATGATGACCGATCGATATCCAGTTGACCGCCACCGCCAAACAGCTCGCCGAGCAGCCTGATCAGAACATCCTTGCCCGTCTACGCGTGCTAGAAAGGAAAATGAGCCTCGTCTTGACCTTGGTCATCCCCATTCTCCCTCCCCGCTTAACCCTTGACTCACTCGCTTCTCCCAGTTCAAAGCGTCCGTGTGGGGCGTTATCAACGAACAGGCTGCAACGGACTTGTCGGGACAATACGTTGATACCAGTACTACTACTCCCATGTAATTATCACACTCTCATGCCCCCGAGTCGACCAGTCACCCCTGCTACACCCACCGGCGCAGTATTCCAGATCACCAGCTTTCCATCCACACCACTCGTACTCACCCTCTTCACGCTACCATCCTGGGCCCACTCGAACGGCCTGACGCTCGTGATCGTGTTTTGATGCACAGTGTGAAGTTCCGTACCCCCCGACACGTCCCCGCCCCCGTGCCCACGCGAATCCGCATTTCGGAAGGTGTTGAACGCGCTGCTGTTGAGCCGCCCAGCCCTCGCTGCCGTCTTCCCTCCACCAGATGTCGTGTCATCCAGCGAGCCAACCAACGCCCAGCCACTCTCCGACCCCGAGTACACCACCGGCTGGCAGTCATGACCCGCTGCGACGATACTGTCTTCGTTCGTCCAGGTCAGCGTGACGTATGGCAGCGTGCTGATCGCGATCCTTTGGATCACCGGCCCCCCGGGGTAGACAATGCTGATCGAGCTGTCATGACCTGTGCCCGCCGTTCAAACGAGGGAGAAAGGGGAGACAAGACAACAACACTCACTCACAAACGCCAGAGCGTCTCCCGAGGGCGAAAAGCTGACCGCGTGCACCCATCCACCAGCCGGGCTCGCATACTCTCCGCATACCGTGGCGAAAGGCAGCTTTTCTCCCCAGACGGTCGGAGCCGGCCTGCGGAGGGGTCAGTTCAGTCAGTCACTCCTGCACGAACGTCACACTAGCCTCTTGTCCACGTCCTTGATGTACGCCGACAGCACGCACGCCTTCATGTCCGCGCTCCCTGCGGCCAGCAACACATTGTTCGGATGCCAGTCCACGCACAAGACCGTCGACCGGATCGGCTTTTTCAGCTGTCTCGCGACCCACCAGTTGTTCTCGGGGTCGAACGAGCATACGGCGATGGCCCTGCCCGAAAGACGTCAAGAGACAGCTCCTCAAATATAAACATACGTCGATCGCACCTCGCACCGCTAGCCACCGCAAACTTGTCCTCGTTGGGGCTCCATCGAACAAATGTCGCAGCCCGGTTGATGCGCAGCAACACCAGCGTCGGCTTCCACACCATTTGATTCGTGAGCGGGTCTTGAGATTGCGACCAGACGTAAGCGTTGCGGTCCTGAGATGCGGTCACGATCCGATTCGAACTCGGCGCCCAGTCGATCGACGTGATCACTTTGTCGTGCTGGACGGGGGGGATCGGACCACAATGGTCAGGAACTAAGTGAGTGGTCGAGAGTGCGCAGTACGACGTACCTCTGCAAGCGTCTCCGTAGCTACCCATTCCTTGCCGTCCTTGACGTATATCTGTGCTTTGTTGTCGTTCAGGCTGAGTGCGACCTCTGCGAAAACACATCATGATCGGCGGGCTGAACTGAACAAACATCGCGAGAGACTCTGCGTACGGCTGCGATCCGCATTGAATGCGTGGCAGGTGATTGGCGTCTGAGCGATTGAATAAACCTCTGGCGCAGACATGATTCGCGCGTCCCGTCCAACGAGAGTTCCAAGTTAACAACGGTGTGCGGCTGTGTATCCTTGCCACGTGACATGCTGTGCATCTCGGCGAGCTCGGCCAGGGGTGGATTCCCTGAAATGACCACACCCCGCACGTCGGAGTTCAATCTGCACCCAATTTAGGTAATCTGGTAAAGTTCAGGTTCAAGTTGGTCCGTATGTACATGTACATATCGTAGCGGCGCCGCCGGCGCGCATGCGCCAAGTCCCCGACTCCACCTATATTTTGCAGTGATTTTAATCTGTTCAGTTGATAGGGTACTCCAGTAAGGTACTTATAAAAATTTGGCATGTGTTCGAACGTGACGAGGTCAGATAAATCCAAACAACAGCATCTTTGCTCGGTAGCCAATGTATTTGTTGTGTGTTAGACTATAGAGGACCGTTAGTTAACAAGTCCCGCTCGGATTCCGGTCAACCATTGAAAATATCCGCTGTATGCGCTGCTACGATCTGAAGATCTGATCAACGAGTCACTCTGCAGGGTGCAGGAGTGTATTTTTAGAGCACTTCGAACCCACATACAAAAAGGTAAGTATCAGCAATTTCGAAATATTCACCTGGGAAATATAACGGATCATAGTACTAGTATTCCTGGTAGTCTCGAATGTTATGCGGACCGTCAGGTGGACAATCACTGCCATCAACGACGCACGAACACAGGGGCTCTTATCGATGAACCATGTACATACTTACTAGCACGCTCATCGACTCGGATATGGGCCGAGGAAGCCCATAGCCTCACGTGTTGCGATGGAAACCGGGTGCGAAAACCCAACCGTGTAACCTCGTACCTGATCACGCAAACTTCAATTTCGTACACACGATCGCAACGGGCGGAGCAGTAGACTCAATATTGCAGAGCACATTAATTGTAGTAGCTGAATTCGACATAATCGCGCACCACAGCCAACTGGGCCCTTTAATTCTCTTAGTGTTGGGCGATTTCATGCCTCTATGCGGTCCGTTCGACTGATCCCCGCATGCTGCCAAGTCGATTGATCCCCACATGCCCGACTTGGCAGCATGCGGTAACGCCAAGTACTTCCGAACCGATCGCATCCTGCTTGCCCTGTTTAATTCCGCTGGTATTAGCATAACCAGCAATTCGGCTTCCCAGCCTACTCACATAAATAGCACGCATGCCCTCAAATCCCATTACCTAGTACCACTTCCCCGTAACCTGCAGCACGCACTTACAACTCATACACTCCGTATTTTGAAATGCCGTGTCTGGCGCAGCCCGGGAATCCAAGTGCTTTCAACCAAGCAGATATTCTAGAAAATTCGAGCACCCGCATGAAAGAGTAAACAATATTACCATCCTTGGAGCAATTCAAACGGATATTGGTCAAACTATCAGGTACCTCGTGAAAGAAATGCGGCGGATGCCGTCCCACAGTCTCAAGCGAGGGGTGCTATGCATTTGTTCGCCCTACTTTCTAGAAGTAATGTCGCACAGCGAAGCCCTGACGGCGGCATGATAGGGTAAGTAGCCAAGAACTTCGGCGAAGGTCAAGAAGGCAAGAAGAAGAAGAAGGAAACTTTATCATAGGCGCGATACGACACGCGATGATGAGTAAGTGGTCATCAACTTCAGGTTGAGGTATGCCTCACGCCAAGAGGATATCAAATATGGTGATGCTTTGAGACCAAGTCTAGGCATCAATCGCCGTTGTTCCCACAGCAGCATTGTCGTCTCCCTTGCTGCGTACTTCCTTGGCCCAACGCAGGCCGCACGCGTTGCACAACGTTTTGGGTCCTTGTGGGCCCTTCAAGGAGATTAACACATAAAAAGGAATAAAAAATAGTCGACAAGTTCACCTTGCGCCATTCAGGAGAGTCGGTTCTCCCACAGGTGACACAGACGTATTGCTCCGTAGTGTGGGATTTTCGCATCTACGAAACTCATTTGAGTCAGCGTGTCCGTGTCTCGCAAACCAAAAAAAGAGGACCTTTTTCCGCCTCGAGGTATCATCGCCAAAATCGTCATCTGCGGGCTGTGTACTCGAGGCAGCTGTGTACTGCCCATTGTACGTACGCCGGTCAAATAATTCGTATGGAGAACCTTGCATCTGGCTGAGAGATGAACCGAAATTGTCATAGGAAGGGCGTGGTAGGTGTTGTGAGTAAAGCATGCTGGGGACATCAGGAGCACGAAGAAAGACAGATGGAGCAGATGATCCAGAAGAGGACTGAATGGGGTGAACGGGGAAAGTGGATGGACCTGGTGTCAAGGCAGATGGCGAGGGAGCGCACACACGTAGCTCAGCGAGCCGTGTCTGCAGGCGTTCGTTCTCTGCCTTGAGTTCCAAGAAAGTATTGAGCCTGGAAGACGAACAGGTTAGGCAAGAAGAAGAAGGCGAGTCAATGGAATGCGAGCCTCACATGGCAATGTTGCGACTTGGATAGGGCTTTGCGACGGCGAAGAAGCATCGAGGAGCCAACTCGTGCTCGATGAGGTGGGGATAGCCCTTTACCTCAAAGAGGACCTCGGTCTGGGGGATGTTGTACGCGGTGATGGGGGACCTAGTTCTGAAACGAACGTAGGAATTCATCTCCTGTAGAGTGCGGAGAGACTCGTCAAAGGCGACATGGAAGGCACGATGGTCTTCCGCTGGAGATGATGTGAAGGGGATGTCCGAGACGGGTGGGAAGAGAGATGGCTTACGGTTGACGAGCTCGGTGAAGAAACGATCAATGAGCTCAGCGTCTGACCAGCCGAGGATTTCTGTGACGGCGCGGCCACAAAACCAGATTTTGGCGTCGGCGGAAAGGACGAAGATGATCGCGTCTGAGAGCTCGTGTATGAGGAGATCGGCCCAGCGTTTTCTTTTCGTGAACTCGAACGTTGCGAGAAAAGCTGACGAGGACGTGGACTTGGACGTGGAAGTAGACATGAGAGTGGTTGATCAACGCTACTAACGCAAAGCTCTAAATAAATATGCAATGGACTCTATGACGTCGTAACCCACATAACCCCGGAAGATCCCGTAACCCCAACCTCAAATAACGCAGTACCCTCCATCCACACGAATCTCGCTCCCAGTCATAAATCGCGACGCATCGCTCGCAAGAAACACGATCGCCCCCTGTCGTATACATGTATTCAGTAATGTCTCCACGAAATTCCGTAGCAGTTGCACTCACAGAGAGGTCTTCGGGTTCACCCATCTGTCGAATCTAGTTAGCACCTACATAGCTAGTCGGCCCAGAGATTTAACTCACCCTGCCCACGGGCGTCAGACTCTCCCACGTTTTCTGTCCGCGAGTTAGATCGCACACATATGCACAGCCTGCTCGTGCTTACCTTGAGCTCAGTATCGTGAGCCAGGATCGTCTTCGTCAGCTTCGTTAACATGTATCCTGGACTAACCCGGCGGCCGTGTCGGTAACGCACGGAACACGCGGACTATACGTTGCAACTCACCTCAGCGTATTCACCCGCACTCCCTTTTTGGCCCACTCCACTGCCAAACTGGAAGCCATGTGTCGGACCGCTAAATTAAAACCCCAAACGTCACCGCGTCATTCCCGGTCTGTTTCTCCGCGAGTACCCCACTTACCCGCTTTCGAAGCATTGTACGGCGTTTGTGGCTATGCTCACTATAAATACTCCGAGAAGACACTACAAGCGAATTACCCACCTGAGGAATATTGATGACCTAGCATCGCGGCGTCCAGATTAGCAGCAACATTCTATGTAAACAATCAAAACCGCACCGATGCACTCATGCTAGCCACCAACACGATCGACCCCCCTCCCTGTGGTATCATGTTCCGGGCAGCCTCACGCGCTGTAAAGAACGCCCCGTGAACGTTGATATCATACAACCGCTTGATCCGATCGAATGGATAGCTGCGAATGGCATCTAGTCAGCCCAACCGGTAGCGTTGTCCTCAGCCTCTACTTACTCAAATGCAGAATAGTTCTCCACGATCCCTAAACGATATTGCAGCGCCACACTTTGAGCATGTACGAATCATCTCGCTTACCAGCAGATGCGACCACGGAGTCAACACGACCAAATGTGTCCATCACGGTCTCGAACGCTTTTTGGACCGACAACTCCGATGAAACGTCACATCCGACGCCAATCACTTCATAGTCCGATGGCTTCGCGTCGCTGTTAACTTATATGATCTTCAGTAGCCGGTCGTACGTGCGCTGGCAAACGTCTGTAACTGACCGCATGCATTCTGGACCAGCTCATCGGCGGCCGCTTTCGCCTCGCTCTCTTTTAAGTCGACGATGGCCAGTCGTGTGCATCCCCTGAAAGTCGATTGAGCCTGAGATCGGTGTGTAGGGCTGGCGACGTACGATTGGATAAAAGCATTGCAGAATTCGTTCCCCAAACCTCGTGCGGCCCCAGTGACAACACATACCTACACAACACCAATGAGCTCGCTGCAGCGCATCGAAATGCAAGTGGCATACCTTGTTCTCGAGGGAGAAGGAGGGTAGAACGCGGGGTGTCCGGCGTGGGACGGCTGTGCTCTGCAACCTGGCATGAGACACGACAAGGCGGGGTGCGGCTGTAGAGCGCAGCGAGAAAGAAGGGAGACGAGCAAGAAGTGTAAAACTCATGGTGTAGTGTGGGGGGAGTCGGTGGGGAAGATGAGAGAGGACCAGGGAAATTGACCGATCATTTTAAGTGGTGTCGGTTAGCTAGTTATATAGGTGTTGGAGTCTAGACCCGTCCGGACTGCAATTACGACAACCCCGCACCACACCCGCTTCCGAGATCCGACACGGCCTTGTTATTAGCACACGAACAATGTAGCGACCTCAGACATAACTATCCGTACCTCATATAAGCTAGTATAGAAGGGTATATGCAAAACAAGAGAATTCGAGCTCAATACTATAGCTCTCAAAACAAGTTACAGTAACACAAGCACGGGAAACGAACAAAAATATAAAGAATGAGAAAAAAAAACTGCCACGTTTGAGTAATCGGAACGGAACATCATAGCGTCCACGTGACTCGGTCAGATGCATGCGAATTTCGACTTGCGTCTCTGCAATTCCTCCATACGGGAGTCGAGCTGAGCGCGAGCACGTTCTTTGGCTCGCCGTTCTTCGTCCAGTCGCGATTCCAATGACTGCTTTTCTTCCACAACTGACTTCCGGACATTCGTGACTTCTCGCCGAGCTTCCTGAAGCTCATTGCGGAGTGATTCAAGTTGCGCGCTGAACGAGTCTCGTTCCCTCGCAATCTCCGTCGCTTGCATCCGAGCCTTTCGCACTGTAAAACGCGGGTGTTTCATGTCAGCGATCCATGCAGGGATGACGTAGTAACGTACAGTTCTTCTCCGAGTCACTTAATGATGTCTCTAGTGTGCTCACCAGATCCATGTGCGTGGCAAGATCGCTCTCACAGTGGGATAGCTGCTTGTTAAGTGTTTTGATCATCACCTCTTGTTCGTTGATATGCTTCGCTTGATCCTCGATCTTTGCTGCCGCAGCCTTAGCATCAAGAGGTGGTCCACCCGCGACACTGATCGAGGCGACAGACGTCGCAGGTGAATCCATATGCGAGTCCTTGGAACTGGAGGGAGACAAGGCCGACGATTGAGTAGATACACTGGAATGAGACTCCTGTGTCTTCGGTGCAGGTGGGGGTGGAACAGATGGTGGGGGGGTCGGTGGGGGAAGTTTGCTGCTCAGACCGTTCACTCTGGAGAACATGTTGCGATCTGAGGTGACACGCTGAGGAGTATCCTGAACGCCAGAATTGCGTGCTAGTTGGGCCTGCAGGTCGCGAACAACGCTTTCCTGTTTGTTCTTCTCCGTCTGCAATGTATCCTTCTCGTCCTTGACGCGTTGCAGGTTATCCTGCATCTCAGCGATCAGAGAGCGGTGTTTCTCCAGTTCGTCGACAAGGGACTCCTGGTCGGATACCTCTCGGGCGAGTCTAGTCTGCTCCGAGGTAGCTTTTTCCAGTCCAGCCTTGGCTGTTTCCAACTCTCCTCGAAGACCGTCATTATTTGACCGAACAGTAGAAAGCTGCTCCTCCATTGCCGCGATGACCTGCGCTTTCTCCTCAATGGTTCGGCTATGAGCGGCCTGTGCTGCAGCAAATTCGCTCGACGCGGCACGGTGAGATTCGACATCTGAGCTAAGCTTGTCCAAGTTCTTGAGCATGGTATCTCGCTCGTCTGCGCGCCTCTTTTCCAGTTCTGCAAGCGTCAAGATAGAGCGTTGCCGTTCGCTCTCCAAGGCTTGGGAGTACTGCTCTTGGGAGGTCTTTAAATCAACACGAACAGTGTCCAGTTCTCCCTCGAGGTGCTGGCGTTCACGCAGGAGGTTCCCGTGTATGTCCGAGTGGCGCTCCTCTAGCTCGGCTAGAGCTGCTGCAGAGCGGTTACGTTCCTCGCGAAGTACGTTGTCGGATGCCGCTCGCAATTCTTCGAGGACAGCAGCATGTTGATCCCGCGCGCATTGGAGGGCGGACGTCAGGTCGGCCAGAGCTGCTTTGTGATCCGCCTGGAGTTTATTAATGGCGTCCTCGTGCGTCCTCAGCGTTGCCATGCGTTCCTCGTCACGCTGCAAGTCGGAAGCGCGAGTCACCTCGAGATGCGCTTTCTTGAGCTCATCTACGTCATCTTCGTGACCACGAGTGATCTCCTGGAGAACAGCAGCTTGTCGTTCCTGGAGACCGATAATCGCTGATTCGTGCTCCTCGCGTGCCTTGGTAGCGGCTGCGGCAGCTTCTTGCTCAAGCCGTGTGATTGCTTTTGTAAGATCTTCAATCTGGGCTTCCGACTGTTCCCTGATGACGGCCATTGCGGTAGCATGCTCCCGTTTCATGGTCTCCCGTCTCGCTCTATAGTCTTCCTCCTTGTTCGCGACAACCACAATATGCTCAGACTTGAGCTTCTCCATGTCCTCCGTGTACAACGCATCTCTTCTTGCAATGGCGGCAGTGTGCTCTTCCCGGAGTTCGTCGAGGGCCTGATCGCGAGCAGACTGTGACTCAGACAGCGAACAGTCACGAGTCTTCTCCGCCATGCGCATTTCAGCTGCATGGTCCCCGCGAAGACGATCAAGCATAGAAGCAGCATCTTCAGACTGCTTGCGTAGTGCCTCAGCGTGGTCATTGCGGAGCTTCGTCAGGGCGTTGTAATACTCTTCTTCGGTACGGTTTAGGTCAGCTGCCGAACCCTCCTGTATGCGTTTCATCTGTGCGGCATGCTCGGAAGTGACCTTGCCGAACTCCTCGCGGTGTTCGTCGGCTAGTCGCTCGAGGGCGGTCTTCCCATCTTGTGACGTGCGCCGCAGTTCCTCTTCATGCGCCGCTTGTAGTTTGCCAAATGCCTCCTCATGGTCTTTGAGCGCTTTGTCAAGCGCAGTCGTCGCTTCGGACAGCTGGGTCTGGAGGTTGCCAGCCGTGACCTCGTGTTCACCTTTAAGGTTCGCAACGAGCTCATCGACCTCTGCACCTTTCGCTCTAAGAGCTTCCTGGTGCTCGGCGCGCAAGGCATCAACAGCTGCGGCATGATCATTTTCTGCTCTCTTGATAGTTACGATCAGCTCCTGCTCGCGATGGCAAACCACCTCCAACTCGGTTAGAGTCTGGTCATGTTCAGCGCGTAATCCCTCAAGCTCAGTCGACATGTTCAGCGTCTGCAAACGGCACGTTAGATTGAGATGGTTCACTTGACGAATGAAACACACACCTGATCTCTGGAAAGCGTGACGAGCTCATCGTGCGCGCGACGGATTTGAGTCAACTGATCGTTCAATGAATCGACCAATTCATTATGTTGAGACTCTTTCTGTGCCATGGCCCTGAACGCGCTCTAAGTACAGGCAGCCAAGATTCAACGAAAAATGATCCTCACGACATAAGCTCGTTGAGGCGATCCAGCGACTCATCGACATCCTCGTCCGCATTGAAGTCGTCGTCAACGTCCGACACTCCGTGGAGTTGCATGCTCTTTCGAACCGCGTTGAACTTTTGAATGGTCGTAGGGGAGAGATGCATGGTAAGATCCTCCGCTCCCGCGGTCTCGGTCGCGGGTGAAGTCACATCTTCCTCTTCTTTCTCTCGCAAAGTGGTTTCCAAAGCACCTATTTCTGCTTCACGCTCCTTCAAAACTTCTTGTAGGCGCATGATCTCCTTCTCCATGCTAAACACAGAGCGTTGTTCGGCTAGAGAAATGTGGCCATTGTGGCCGGAGGCGGAGAAACCGAAATTAAAAGGATTGGGGGAGTGCGATACTGAGCTAGAGGTGCCATGACTGGAGTTGGACATCTTGCGAGAGCGCACTGACGAGAGCTCCTGCGACAACGATAAAGACGGCGAAAACGATGGAGAAGACGATCTAAGTAGGGGAACGCGTGAGCACGCACAGCAAGCCAAGAGGGTCATACAAAATAGTACCTTCCATGGTGTGACTCCAAGGAGTTTCCCTGGCGGAAAAAAGGCTGTCGTGGGGATTGGTCGAGCTGCGAGTCGGCTAATACATCCCTACTTCGTAGGCTAACTATCTTCCGGCGGATGGGCGTTGTTTCCACACTTTCGAGAGCCGAAAACTCCGGGATGGTAGGGTTGGCAAGTTTTGCTTCTTGAATCTGAGCAGCGAGGTCGGCTATCTCTTGCAATGCATCGCGATACTTGACGGTAACGGAAGAAAGGTCGGTAAGAGTTGCGGCGTGCGTCTGTTGCAGTGCAGTCAACTGGTTCTCCGCTGATAGGTCGACTGAGTTTGGGGTGTTGACGCCCGAAGACGAAGACCCGTCATCCTTGTTCACCTCCTGAAGACTCTGTCTCGCCTGCTCGACCTCTCCAACCATACCGCTCAAACGCACGCGGTCCGCATTGGCCTCTTTCTTCTTCCGCTCCCACTCCTCCATTTTAAGCTCCAGATCTTTCACTTTTCTTTCCCGTTCTTCTAGGTCCGATCGCCAGCTTGCCCCGTCCCGCTCCAGATTTTCCAACCGTGACTGAAGTGCTGCGACCTCCTGTGAACGTCTTTCGCCCTCATTCTCCAGCCGTACTATGGTCTGTTGTAGTGAGAGAACGGATTCATCGGATTTGGTGAGGCGAGTTTCAAGCTCGCCAATGTACGATGCGGATCGGGATTCAGCTTCCTTGTACCGGGTGAGCTCCCGTTTGAGGTCGGTCAGAGACTCGCTAGAGGACAATGATGTCTCGTCGTAAGACTTCACTTTCTCCTCGAGATCGCGGACATAGGCCTAAGACACATCCAATTAATAAGTAGAGAAAACACGGCAAATATCGACGTACCTCAGTAGAGGACTCCCGTTCTGACAACTTCGTCAATCGCGACCTAAGCTCTTCCACGTAGAGCTCCGTAGCAGAGTGCCTGTCCGTTAGCTGTGCTAATTCATCTTCTTTCTCCTCCACCATTTCGTTCGTCAAGCGCAAAGCCGCCCGATTCAAGCCCAACTCTGCCTCCATGGCGCTGATTGTCTTCTCGTATTCTTCAATGACAGGCCCCACGATCTCTTCATACTTTCCGGTTCCGCCTATGCTCCCACCGGTGGACGACCGATGACGTTCGCCGAGCTCACGACGGAGCCTTGCCAGTTCTTCGGTGCGATCAACATACTTCTCCCTCAAGTCTTCGTAGTTGTTCTGGAGCTCAGTCATCTGAACAAGCATCTTCTTGTTGGTGCCCTCCGTCGCATCGGCAACCACACGTCTTGGCTCTCCCAACATGGAAATGACAGCCCCACCGCCTTCCTTGAGCTGTTTGAGTTCTTTGCGCAACCGGACTATAGTGCCCTGTAACCATTCAACGTCGTCCCAGCCGTCTTCCTTCTCGTTGACAACAGCTCGATTCTTGATGTTCCTGGCACGGTTCGCGTATTTGAGGGTGTTCACCGTCTCGCCTACGTTCCACTCCGTTGGGCTAACACAGGCAATCATGAGAGTGTGTGCGTTGCCCCCAAGCGAGTCTTGGAGAAGCCGAGTGAGTTTGGAGTCACGATAAGGTACGTGCGAGCTTGTATGAGACTTTGCACGAGATGGGTCACCGAGTGCTGAGATGACATTCCCCAAAGCCAGAAGACCGCTATTAATGGAGATACCCTCTTTGATACGTTCTCCGGCGGCAGCGGTTCGCTTTAGCTGAGCTTAAAGTCAGCAGAAGATAGGATCGGGAATTAGGAAATAAATACCCTTTCAGAACCAGCCAAGTCGACAAAGTGGAACTTGGACACAATCGTCGTCCATTCACCACCATCGTCATCGTTATCTGCTATTCGGTTGTCTGGAGGTCGTAATCCAAGGGAACTGGCGGGACGCAGTCCACTTCCCCTTCCAATTGCTGTATGGAAACTTGGGGTAGGGGGCCTGCCCATAGTAGGAGAAGACACCCTTGCGGCCGTGGGTGAACTGGTATAGAGAGATCCTGGTCGGGCAAGACGCGAAGGCGAACGACCATTCGGAGGCAGGGGGGACGATGACCTAGGAGGTGGGCCAATGCCCGTATACTTCTTCTGAGTGAGCGTCAGAGAAAATATGGCATGCGAACGAGAGGATTGGGCATTCATGTCTGTCTCGTTCGTGCGCCTGATAGAGGTTCCCTGTCGAATAAGGCTGAGAACTGATCAGTCCGGGCCTAGGGGCATTGACACGTTCAGCGGCCACGTACTTCATGACTTCGTTGCTACTTCGAACGTTGACCTCTCGAAGACCACCCCAGATTATAGAGCCGTCTTTTCCTTCCCGTATCTGAACTTCGCGACGGGAACCGGTAGCTTCATCCGAACTCAGAAGATCAATCAAATCCTCATTGTACACTTCTATGAACGAGCCCTTGATACTGTAATTCCAAGACCCGCCGCGGTCGTCCTTGAGCTTCTTTGCCTGCGAGAATATCGTGGATACTGCACGCGGTATAATGCCCATGCCGTTGTTCGGATCGGAAGGGATGGCGTCCAAGTCGATACCAGTCATGGTAAATGTCTTGCCGCTGCTGGTTTGGCCATAGGCGAGAATGGTACAATTGAACCCTTCTAGAAAACGGGAAATGAGAGGGTGGGCGGTGCTTGTAAAGAGCGCATGCTGTGTAGTATCTTGGGAATGGACTTGGTCAAAAGTGAATACTTGTTTTTTCCCGGGCGTGGCAGGACTGGAAAGAGCGGTAGCAGAACCGGAGGAAGTGGGGGCAGGAGAGACGGCGTCGACGGAGACGGTGGTAGGGGTTATTCCGTGAATGACAGTCCTTTGAAAGCGAGCGGGTATCGACGCAAGGTCTGCTTGAGTCGTGGGCCGAATACGCAACGCTGTGTAATACGGAACGCGTGAGCACTCGGACGCGTAGAAGGGGATAATAAAGACTCGCCGACTTGTACGGACGTCGCTGCGACCGATGACGACGACGGCGACGACGAGTGGGGCGCCATCGGTAGGGTGGTTGGAAGGGAAAACGGCGGGTATTGCCGACGCAGTATACGACGTTTGGCTCAGGTCACATGGGCCATGTCAACGCGTCGCCACACATCAGCTCAGGCTCATCAGTGTCATCACCCACTCAACTGATGGTGAAAAATATATAAAATTATGTAGTACGGGTATGCTCAAGGATCGTGATTTTACGCGTTCAGCGTGTCGTAACGAACGTCTTCTCTCTCTGCCCAAACCTCTGCCTCACGTTGTCAGCGTGGCTCGTGGACAGATTATTAATGACGGCCTACCCGAGCCAACGGTCAAATGAAGACACTCTCGCCAGTCTCTGTATAGCGCGGCAACAAACCGGTCCCATTATGGCAGCCAGATTTTCACCATCTGGTCCACACCCGCAGATGCCACCACGTTGACCAACTTCTCGGGCTCGCCAGACTTGGAATCACCCCCTTCTGCTCCATTCGTCTTCCCGGAACCCACAGACACCTTCTGTCGTCCCCAAGCGATCGTAGCAACGAAATGGGTGTGCGCCTCCACGGTCTTCATGCATCTGCCCGTCGACAACTCCCACATGCGTATCGTCTTGTCATCAGACGCCGACAGTAAAAGTTTCCCAGAGGGATGGAAGACAAGTGCTCGAACCCAGTTATCGTGTCCGGCCTGTCAGAAAGGCGTCAGTCGCTCTATTGTGCAATCCCCAAAAACATCCTACAAGGTTTTTCAGCATCTGACCACTCTGTGTGTCCCAGAGCTTGATTGTCTTGTCTCTCGAACCCGTGGCGATGTATGCGCCAGGTTTCTTTACCCGATCCGTGTTCTGAATACCATGTGAGCCACGTTCATGAAACAAATTTCACGCGAACAAACCGGAACGCCGGCGAGCTCGCGAATGGCACTGTATGACGCAATTGGTGCAAAGACCACCACTTCCACCTGATGATCATGGCCCCGAAGTTCCATCTTCTGTTCGCCCGTAAGCGGATCCCAAAGTCGAGCCGTCTGTCACACATGCAGCAAGTGGTCAGATACAAAAAAGCGGCGAAACAAAGTACCTGATCCTTGGAAGCACTGGCCAACAGTCGCCCATCGTCGGAGGGAACGGCATGACGGACCCAGTCGGTATGACCGATGATTGTCCGCACAAGATGCCTTGTCAGAGTCCGTAAGCGTTGCCACCACGTCATGGGTCCGTACTTACGCTGAAGCAACATCGAATATCCTAATTGAATGGTCCCAACTGGCACTGACGATGAACTGATCCCCCGGGAGGAAGCGAACAGACGAGACGGCATGATCGTGACCGGTCAGAGTCTTGATGTTCTTCCATTCGTTCTGAGAGTCCCAAATCTTGATGAACAAGTCCGACGAGCATGTCACTGATCGTCCGCATGATGAGAATGAGCGCGACCAATTCGTTGAGTGGTGCTCACCCAAGAGATGACCCTTGTGGTCGAACTCGACATCGTTCACTCCTTTTTGATGACCCTTTAGTGTTCGTTCGAATTCGCCCGTTTCCCAGTCCCATATCTTGACGGTAGCATCCTCGCTGGCAGAGGCGAGCAGAGAGTACTGCGGATGGAAAGCCACGCGCGTGATGCTCTGCCTGTGTCCGGTGAGCACGTGTGCGGCTGGTGCACGCGGCACCCAATCTGCCTGCATTGCGGCGCGCTTCGAGGGTGCGAGAGAGAGCTCTTCCTGCAGAGAGGCATTCCGCGTCTCGAGGTCCATGATCTGGGCCGGGGCAAGGCTCAATCGCAAGCAGCGAGCGCGATCCGGAGGTAGAGCACACCTTCTTCTGCAGACGAATCACGCTCGTCCACTTCTTCTCCAAGAGGCCAGCGTATTTAGCCTTTGGATCTGGGGTGTATTCCACGCCCGAGTCCTGCTTGAGTGCATTATATGCGCCAGTGAAGTTATTGGCGTGGAGGTACTCGAGCATGGACTTGTGCCTTGGCTGACGATGAGCAAGAGCTGGTATACGATGAGTGCGACGCACAGTTCTTCTCTCTGACGGTCTGAAAGCAGAGCCATGGCGAGCGTCGTGCCCGTCGTGGGGTGATCTCTACTAGTAATTGTTTTGTCCTGTTGTTGACTACACTAGTAAACGTATCGACTTGAACTCTTCCGTCGCTCGCTTCATTGCCTCCTCCACAGGCAACCTCTCCAACGAACTCGCACCGACTAACGTAGTAAGTAGTAAGTACAACGAACTCGCAGACCTAGACAACTCACAGAATCCGTGCACACCGTCGACGCGCCCGATCACGTAGCGCGCGTCCTCGGGCGTCGCTATCGGCCCACCGTGACACAAGACGATCACCTCTGCGTTTATCTTCTTCGCCGCGTCCGCAATGTCCCGCACGCGCTCAACACACTGGTCCAGGCCCACTGCGGTCCGAGCGCCGATCGCACCGCTCGTCGTGAGCCCCATGTGCGCGACAACGATGTCGGCCCCTGCTCTTGCCATGCGCCCCGCCTCGTCGACGTTGAACACATACGGTGCCGTCAAGAGGTCCATTTCATGCGCCAGCCGGATCATCTCGACTTCCTTTCCGTAATCCATGCCCGTCTCCTCCAGGTTCTGACGAAACACGCCGTCGATCAGCCCTACCGTCGGAAAATTCTGCACGCCGGTGAAACCCAGGTCCTTGACCTCTCGCAACAAGCGGGACATGTCGCGGAAGGGGTCGGTCCCGCAGATACCAGCCAATACGGGCGTTTCCTTTACCACGGTCAGCGTCTCGTTGGCCATGTCGAGCATGATCGCATTGGCATCCCCGTAAGGCATCAGACCCTGCGGGGCGTCTCAGTACGATTGCTGTACAGCAAACTCGTGGTCCTCACTGCTAGGGAACCCCTGCCTGCCATACGATAACGGCCCGAGTTGTACAAGATAAGCAGGTCCACTCCCCCTGCCTCCTGCATCTTGGCACTGAGTCCGATCCCGGCACCGCCTCCGATGATGGCCTCGCCCTTGCTGATACAGGCTCTCAACCGCTCAAGCGCTACTTGACGTCGAGACATGCTGGTGAGCTGCGATTGGAAGTTATACCCACGTCGTTATTCTGCACTGCTGAGATAAGCTATATTTTAGATCATACCTCTTCCTTCCAACAAAAAGAAGGCGGTGTATCAGCGAACCATCGTGCCATCGGCTCGCGCTCGCAATCAATCATTTACCACACTGATTGTTTGATCTTTCGCAGAAGATCATCTGAGCTCCAATCTGAGTGCGTCGTACAGCCCCATGTCCTCCCCCTCCCCAGTCGTGGCCGTCGTTGGTACCTGCGATACCAAGTACGAAGCCCTTCGCTACGTCAAGCATGCCATCAACGCAAGCGGATCATGCAAAGCCATCCTCATCGACATCGGCACCTACGATCCCTCTGATCACGACCACATCGACATCACCCGCTCCCAACTGCTAAGCGCGCTTCCAGAAAACGACGCTCAAGACACCTCTTCTCGCGACGTCGCCCTGGAAACCATGACCCGCGCCCTCACTGCCGTCCTGGCCCGCTTATACGCACAGCGAGCCATCGCAGGCGTCATCAACGCCGGCGGCTCAGGCAACACCACCGTCTGCGCCACCGCGTTCCGGGAGGCCCTTCCCATCGGATTCCCAAAACTGTTGGTGTCCACCATGGCGTCGGGAAACACCTCGCACTACGTTGGGGAGACGGACATGACGATGATGTACTCGGTCGTGGACATTGCGGGGATGAATGCGTTGCTCCACGCGATCCTAGGCAACGCAGCTGCCGCGATCGTTGGCATGTCAGCGATATCCCGTTCCCGTCTTGGAGACGCGCACAGACCGAACATCGCCGTATCCATGTTCGGCGTTACCACCCCCTGCGTCCGCATCGCCACACAGCACCTCGAAGCGCTCGGCTACACCGTCGTCACATTCCACGCGACCGGTTCAGGCGGTCTCTCGATGGAAAGGCTGATACGCGAAGGACACTTTGTCGGCGTCCTCGATCTCACGACTACCGAGCTTGCGGACGAGCTCGTCGGGGACGTACTTAGCGCCGGACCTAACCGTCTCGAGGCGGCGGCGCTCGCCTCCGTTCCACAGGTCGTCTCGCTCGGCGCACTCGACATGGTCAATTTTGGCCCGCCGTCGACCGTTCCCGCCGAGTTTTCCGGGAGGCGTTTCGTCCGCCACAATGCCTCCGTCACGCTCATGCGTACGTCGCCCGAGGAGTGCAGCGCCCTAGGACGGATCATGGCGCAAAAGCTCAAGATGGCTTCCTCGGATAAGACGCACGTCTTCATCCCCCTCCGTGGTTTTTCGGGCATCGATGTCGACGGAGGGCCGTTTCGGGACGTGGAAGCTGACCAAGCGTTGCTGAACGCGTTGCGTTCTGCAGGACTAGAGTGTCCGATCCAAGAACTCGACACCGACATCAATGATCCGGCCTTTGCTACTGCCGCCGTGTCGGCTCTACACAGCATGATTCAGTCTGCAGACCGCTGCCTTTGACAGCGCAAATGTGTCTTGGTACACTAGTACATACTTTGTATCAAAAAAGTTATTTAATCCCCGGGGCCGTCGAATACGACTATAAGAAATATCGTGCGATGTGGCAAACGATTACAACGTAGCAAACAAGTGGATATCCAAGTCCATTGAACATGTCCATGGCTGCTGTGTAAATTTGAAGGGGGAGAGACAGTGGGTAACATGTTACACGGAGATGGAAACCAACAGGGACGGGAACAAAAATTGTAACAGATCGAGCAAGGCCCGTGGCTTAAATAGAACGAAATCTACATCCATAGTCGTCAGTACTTTTTCACATTCGATAGCGTCTGATCGCGATCGATTCTGTTCAAAACGGTACACCACCCATGTTCATATAATTTTGTCCCCCAGCGGGACCTGGACTCGGGTGTCGCATGACGCTCTGATGCATCGCCTGGGTCTGTGGCATGCCAAACGCAGAGCTCATCATGCCCATTTGCATCTGCATCTGCAGCATGGCGGGAGTCATGGAAGTTGCCATGCCCGGCGACATTGCGCTATACAGCGCGGCCGGATTCCCTAGATTCGCCATCGAATAGAGGGCCTGTTGTTGTTGTGGGTTTGGGGACTGGGACTGGGGGGTCGACGTATCGGATCCGCTGCCGGAACCAGTCGATGGCTGAGGCTGCAACTTTTGCATGGCCTGTAACTATCGTTTTCCGACGACTGAGTGCTTGCGAGCACGAGATACGCAGCAAATCGTACCTCGTAAAATGCGAAATCTTGCAAGAGCGACGTCCTTGCAGGATGAGTGTGAAAGATACGGAGCATCTCCTGTCCAGCGTCCGGCATGAGCTCTTGAGTGTCACGAGAGTTGGTGACGGGTTTGCGCTCGGCGGTATTGCTGTTCAAGGCGGATTAATGGATGTCCCAAACAATCGTCGCGGGGACAAACTTTAAACGAATGTGACGCAAGTTTGCGTTGGGAATGTCGCGAACGAAAATCCACCGAACTTTAAAGACACCTTTCCACTTGTCTGATGCCCAGACAGTGCTGCTCCGCGTATAGTCAACCTAACGAGATACGTTAATAGGTGTTGAGATTCGAAACCAAGGCCAGCATACGGGAGTCAGCATTTCCGCCATCCCGCAAAAGTGACCGCTAGGGATGGACGTCAGAATGGTAGAAGGATCAGCAGCGAATGCCGGTCACCTAGCATTGACGCTGAAGAAGAGGTAGATCGGGCCTCTTCCAGCGCACTCCTTGAACGCCTTGTCGAGACGCTTGTTCCCCGGGTCTGTAGAGCTCCAAATTTCGTACTTGAGGGACTTGTGTACGTCATCTTCGGTATACGATTTGATGACAAAGAACCGCGCCTGTAACGAGACCATGGTTACACATGTCAAGCTCGTAAGAGGAACGTCACCGACGAATTGCGGACGAATGTCGAAATGCTGAGGGTTGTATCCCTTGGTAGCGATCAACGTCGGGAGATCTACAGGTGAACTGAGGAAGCCGGTAAGCGACTGCAGACTGTTGTCGTTCTGGGGTTGCTGCATTTGGGCTTGCGTAAAACCCAACCGAGGCGATTGTAGCACGCTCATTTGGTTGAGATATTGGGGAGGGATGGGTGGAACGCTGGGGACGGTGCCTTTGTGAGCTTGATTATAGCCATAGTTCATGTTCGAACTGGACGTGCGCTCGTTGGGACGCTTCTCTCTGTGATCCCAAGAAGTTGTGCTGGTCGCGGTGCTGTCGGTCGTAGATCCGCGCTGTGATCGTCAAGACCCATGGTAGTTGATCGAGATTGGCCCTGGATGAAACACGCACCGAATGTCCGGTCGGGGTCTTCCGGCCTTCAATGTCGGTGTTTAACTGGAGTTTCTGCGCAGTTCCGTTGCCGCCTTGCACACTCTGGCGCATGCTACTCGGAGAAAGAGGGGCCTGTTGTGCTGGATTGAAGCGGGGGGGATGGGCAGGCTGACCCGCCTGTGACGCCGCACTGTTTGGGTAGAGTTGATTGGCGTTGAGTTCGATGGCAGACAGGGCACGGGCGACGTCGTCGACGGTCGCTACGCCCTGTGCTGAGAACGATCCACCCGGAGTGCGCCAGTCGGTACCACCCCAAGGCGAAGAGCGACCCATGGGGCTGGTAGGGTACTGGGCGCCATACTGCTGGTGGTTTGAAGGAGGGGGAGGAGGACGGGACGTAAAGTAGGATTCGTCATCGTATGGATTGACGAGCTCCTTCTCTTCAGTATACTCTTCCTCGTCTGGATCGGGGGGACTGGGTGTTTGACCGACGGCAGCGGCATGCCGGGACCCGGTTTGCTGCAATGTGCCTGCGCGTTTGAGACCAGAAGAGGGGATCTGCCTCTGTGCTCCATAGGTGAGACTCTGGTGACGACGGACGCCGGAGGAGGGTGGAGGGGGAGACGGGACATGGGCTGATGCAAAGTGAGGGGAGAGCGGAGAAGGGTTAGCGGCGGATGTCTGGTCGACGATCTGCTGGTGAGTTTGTTGTTCTTGGGCGGCCATGTCGTGCTGATGGTAGGGCGTGAGTACAAGGGGAGAGGGCGCGGGAGGGGAAGGATGTATATATAACTGACCTCGTCTTGGTTGTTGAAGCCTCGCATTTCTCGCTCCCAGTCCTCTTCATCGCCGTCGTGGCCTGCGATGGCGGACAAGCTGTTCACTGTGCGTGGGGTCAGATTACCGGATTGCCTGGAAGATTGACCGCGGAAAGCTGTGAGGGAGGAAGATGATAAGATAGGGAAGGGACATCATTGAAGTGAAAGGAGAGACCTCTCTTTGAGTTGGTGGGGAGTGAGCTCTGCCTGTGGAGGGAAGTCTTCTCTCCGACAGCGCCGACGCCGCCGACCCAATCTTGGTCGACTGGCTCATCGTCGTTCCAGAGTTGCTGGTCCTGGTCCTGGGACTCCTCTGAAATGGTGGCGCGGGCACCAGCCCTAGCGGAGCGGGAGGTAGCGGTGATGGTATGATGGCGACGAACGCCTGTTGAGGGAGGAGATACGGGGACAGGAGGAGGAGAGATGTTGTGATGATTTGGCTGGGCGGACATTGTAGGAGATGGGCAAAGCGCAGGCGGTGCGCGACATTAATTCGCACCCTTGCCCATGGGCACATGACAACCAAAGTATACTCGATCGCAGTTCGTCATATACATGAAAGGGCATAAATGTGTGCTAGCGGAGGTATTGTGGGTACAGAAATTAAACTAGCACTAGGTCTCTTTGGAAAAATCAGGCACAATACCAGGTACGGCAAACAAGATGACAGCAAGGTACTCGGTAACGACGGCAAGCGGGTACCAGAGAGCCTCCTCGGTTTGTCGATGAGAGTTGTTGGAGGTCGCGGTGAAGAATGTCTCGCGGACGAGGAGGAGGGCAGAGATGGCTAGAAGGATGTATATGCCATGGGTTGAGCCGATGGGGTGGCCGGCTACGCGACGATGACCAGCTGTGAAGACGTGTAAATAAGGAGGGGGATGATGGGGGGGAAAGGCTTACCTCCAAGATCTGCGCGGGCGAGGAGGAGTGTCTGTAAGACGACGAGGATTGTACATACGAAGAAGATGTAGATGGCAGCCTTGCGGAGGGTATTGCCGGTGTTGATGGTGCTAGCGGTTGTGCCGGTGCTGACCTCGACGGCGCCGGTGATGCCGAGGGCGACGGCGGCCATCAAGGCGATGCGGAACAAGAAGTGGTGACGAAGGATGCGAGCGACAATGTTGGTGGGGGGACTTGCTTGGTCGAAGCTAATACAAGGGGGTGAGAAAGGCAGAGAGAAGAGAGTTGGACACATACCGGCGACTGATGAGGATATAGGCCGAGTAGAGAATACCGAAGAAGCCAGTGTTGTAGATGATTTCATACGCGACGAGGACGTTGACGTTGTTTGCGTCGGAGGTGACATGGGCAAGCAGTGCACGGAGAATAAACGCGGTGACACGAACTGGGAATATGAGACAAAGTGTTTAAAAAAAACCACGACACTTACTTGCACAGAAGAGAGTGAGAACGATGAAGATATAGCCCGGTCGTACGATAGATCTTGATAGAAACCAAGCGAACAACGGAAAGTAGAGAATGACGAAGACAATGGGAGCAGCAAATGACTTGATGCCAAATTCGGACTCTGCAATTGTCGACATGGTAAGTTGGGATTTTTCAATGTTCGAGTTCGACTCAAGTACTTATACGATCGATCAAGCGAGCACTGCCAACGTTATATTAGTTAACATGTCTTCCATTCATTTCTCCGAATTCGCTGCTGCCGTTGTTCGTTGTCTCCCCGCAGTCGCTCGTAACACTCGCATCGCCGTAGCCAACTCGGCCGGTCCAGACTCGACCTGTTTGCTTTTCCTACTCTCCCAGTTATTTCCCCCTTCCTCACTTCTTTCCCTCCATGTCGCACACGACCTACAGCCAGCCTCGGCATCCATGGCTGCCACCGCAGCTGCAAACGCTCACTTGCTTGGTATCCCTCACCGTACCATACACGTCCCTTGGGGCGTACCTCCATTCCCCCCCGTCCCCATCTCGGGTCCACTAGAACGCATCGCCAGGGATGCCCGCTACAATCTGCTCTTCAATGCAATGACGCGCGCCCGTGTCTCCCTCATTGCTCTCGGTCATCATGCAGATGACCAGCTTGAAACTGCCATCATGCGTTTAACACGTGGCTCCTCCCTCCTCGGAGCCGCAGGAATGCGCTCTTCCCGTAGATGGGGCATGGGTTCACCCCATCATCCCCTTGCCCTGTTTGGTCACGACGGCCTCAACGCTTTCATCCTACGGCCCCTCCTCTCCTTTCCAAAGGTCTCTCATCTCTCCTTTCCTCTGTTTTTCTCACTCCCTTCTAGGACAGGACTGTCGCCACTTGCCACGCGCATAAACTATGTTACGCCACCGACCCGACTAATTTCCAACCACACCTCACCGCTCGCAACGCTATCCGACACTGCCTTCGCAATGACATAACAGTATTGCACCCTCCCACAGCCCCACTTTCCCTCGAAACGGTTACACAGGCCACCTCATTTCTCCAGTCTATTGCATCCGACGGCCGTGACAAAAAACAGCGCCTCTACTCTGCTATCTCTAATCTCGCGACAAAGGCACAACGTGTTGATCATCAAGGTACGCGTCTCATACTTAACCCACTTCCCTGCCGACTCATCTCCACAGTAACTTCACATCTCAGCCAGTCCCTATTACCCTCCCCGACCGGTTCCATTCTCCTCTCATCCGCAAAATTACTCAATGTCACCGACCCAGACGTGCGCGTCGCTCTCGTATTGCGTGTCATTCGCTACGTTTCCTTCCACCCGTGGGGTTCCCTTCCTGCAGATGCCCACAGACGCCAGAGCAGTATCCATCGCATCGTTCGCGCTCTATGGAACCCACACTCGCAGCAATCGCGAATCACAAAGTTCACCGCTGGAGCCGGCGTGCTTTGGACCCCTGCCATATTCCATCCGGATAGGTCCCTCAGGGTAGGACATCAGTCCCTGCATTCCATTCTTCAACCGGACGATCGTTTCTGTTGGCTGGCCTCGCGAGCTCCTCCCTTTTCCAAGAATCCACAACAACATGGTGCTGGTTCCCCTGCCAGGCTGGTAATGGATATCACCGATCCGCTCAGGGCTGCCATATCTTCTGATCACCCTCTTCGGATTCTTTACGACTGTCGTTTTCTACTTCACATCCACCCATGTCGGATGCCGACGCACGTTAGAGCTGCCTTGGAGACGCGCGACAAGACTTCGTCGATCAAGGTCCTACCATTCACTCCGTACTATTGGCCCAAGGTCGTCCTTCAACGCGAATCCTGCCCCGACCAAGTCTTGGCAGTACCGCAAGAAAACAGAACTCGGGATGAGTCGTGGATCACTATTCAATGGATCCGCCCGCTGGATGCAGCGTGACCATATCGGCGTTCGGCTGCACCCGTTTTGCGCCTTGCAAGGCTGGGATTGGACGGGCTTTACAGTGCGCCGTTCATCTCGAAGTTGCTTTTGCAAATTTTAGTACTCCGGCTTCTGTCTACACTCAAATAGCGCAAACAGCGCCCAACTTGAATGGTATGCGGACCGGGATACGCTCAAATCAACTGTCTGTCTGCTGCGGTCCTTGACCGGTCGACCTGTGCCTCAGACCCTCAAGGCCTCATAGATGAGAATATTGTTAACGTGCGGTGGTGGCGTATCGGGTGGCGTCCCATCCCGCGAACTATTAATAGACGAAGAAGTTAAAATTTACCGCCGGTCGTCCATTGCGAAAGGGGTTACAAGCTAATTTCAAGTCACCGTCCGTTGACACTCGACGATGCGACGCTCACTTAAGTACGTTCATTCTACTGGAGGCTGTACGCGTACCGTAGTGAACATCGTACATAGCATGGATTGGCAGTCTATTTTTAAATTCAAGGCTCCCATCAGAAATTTCAAATTCGAGCTCAAAAATGAAACTAATATCAAGGGTCCTTTACGGTACTCCGTAAACGCGGGGCGACGTCGCTGATTCAGACGTAACGATGATGTATGATGATGTCATCGACTAGCAAGAACCGTGAAATAGATGCAGAGGAATGGAATTGAAGTGAAGATCAAAAGGTGTGAGGGCATCAGCTCTCTGGGGCCGCGAAGACGCGCCGACATATATCCATGCACGGTGACAAACACGTTATCGATATCGATGACATCGAATCAAGGAATAGGAACTCCAATGTTGGCCAAATTAACGCGAACCCGGTCAAGATCGATGCTCAAGATAACCTAGTTCTGGTCAGGCTTCGAGTCGCTGACGGGAAGCATGTCCAGGAAGCAAAGGAAAATCGAAGTCCAAGATAAAGCGGATAGACGTTGGACGTCGCGTTTGCGACTTTCAAGGCCTCACGAGATCGGCGGCAAGTGGGAAGTGGTGGAGTAATGATGCTGAGATGCGACGAACCACCCGAAGCCCCGGATGAGAAGTTCCCAGCACACAGGGAGCGCCGGAGCGGTGTATGCGGGGATCATTTCACCCTGACTACAAATGCAAGCTGCAAGAATCGCAAGCGCAAGATGAATCGCTGGGTTGAGCGCGTACGACACAGTATGTGATGCCTTACGGATGCGACGGGATGACGTTCCCCGGGGTAATTTAAGAGAACGTGCATGTCAAAGGTGTAGGTGGATTTGCACGACACAACGGGGATCGCTCGTAATGAGTGTTTCCAAGCGGGCTGCGAAAGCACTAGTACTCGTACGATCGTGCTCGACCAATTTGTTCAAATATTCATGGCGACCTTGCAAGAGCAAGAAATATTGTTCATGGCTCATCAACGGCTCATGATCGTTATGCGTAGAAGCAAACGAACCTCACCTCTGAGAGAAGAGGTTACGTTAACTGTTTGCTAGCGTGGACGGTTTGCACACGAATAGAGATTAGATTAATCTTCCGAATTTGCAGATGCAAGTCGTTTGCAAAGTGACCGTTTAATCGGCAGTCTATTTTGCTCCCATATCTGTTCACTTGCCCACGCACCAGGCGGCAGTGAGAATTATCACCCTCAGAAATCCTCGACGTTCTGTCGCGACCCACTGCAGAGGTTCCTCCTGTCACGGTAAAAGTCGGGGATACAAAAGGTGGGCACAAGACAACACTAAAAGTCAAACTTGATACTATGGTTCTCCATCTGGAAAACCGGTAGGATACTCGTAAGCCAGATCAGCATTCAGAAACACTACTCACAGTAATATCTCCCCCCCGATACGAGCCACGCTTTTTCTTGTTTTTCTCCTTGCGGAATCCAGCACCACGGGTCACAATGAGGTCCCGATGCGCACGTTCACCATAATCATTCGACACCCCGCCCTGTGACAGTCGTGAGGGCTCTGTTTGTAGCTGGCAAATCCATTCTTACCTTTGCCTCGTATCCATTGTTCAGGAGCACCTGAGGTGTAGAAGTCTGGACCTTGACCCGCTGAAAGCGTTCTTTGACCGTCGGAGGCTGTTTTTCTTTCTTCTGTGACACTCTTGCGGTCTGTTGCGATGTAATAACCACGGCGGTCGTCATAGCAGCTCCAGTTTCCGACGTTTTGCGCTTCTTCGCGACAGGTCCATCCTCTTTTACTTCCGGTTCTGACTCAGATCCCGAAGAGCTCTCACTCTCACTCTCACTCTCTGTAGTCCTCTTCTTGTTTATGGTCGTGTTGTCGTTTTGGTTCGCTTTATTTGGTTCGCTCGAATCCGAGCTACTGGAATCTTCGGAGCTGTCAGAGGATGACCCTGCATCGGGGCTATCTGAGGTAGAATCTTTCGATGAACTGTCCTCATCCGAATCTTCCGAATCCGAGCTGCCTGAATCTGAGTCATCCGAGTCTGAGCTGTCTGACTTGGTATCGTTTTCATCCTTGGTCAGTTTGTCCGCACTCTTGGTCGACGACTGCCCTGGTACCTGTACGACCTTTTTGGCTTGTTCGCGAGCATTCTCTCCAGCTAAAAGTTTGGTAAACACAGGAGACGTATGGGAAAGCGACCTTGCGAACCTGACGACAACGTCGCACTCGTATCGCGCTCAGCAGTCTTTTGTGGCGAACTCTGTGTCTCCTCCTTCGACTCGTCACTGCTGTCATCGCTATCGCTGGTATCGTCGTCCCCGCTTTCAGAATCTAGAATAACGTGAGATAAATGACAGCGTCAATTGACGAGAACTCGCCTGAATCGTCTTCTGAGCTGATTGAAGTTAGCATCCAGCATATGCACGAGGTTGATGTTTTCGAACACCCACCTTGAATCAGAACTCGAGCCACCTCCTGGTTTGGACGAAGAATCGGAATCTGGTTAAGTACATGCTTCGAATTGACGTGAATGCGCGCGTGCCATGTAAGAGAACCTCACCGTCGGAAGACTCGGACTCATCAGACGTGGCTAACGCAGGGACTCGTCGGTCACGGATCGCGAACAGAAATACTGCGCATACATACACTCCGAGTCTCCATCTCTACTAGCGTTCGTGTGATTGGCGCGTCCAAAACGACAGACTGTTCGCGTGACTTACGGTTTGGTGTTTTCTTTTGCCTTCCATTCTTTGATGATATCCTCGAGCGATGGTCCTTCCGTGTCTATGTCATCGGGGAGGACGACGACTGCCTTGGCTGCCTTCTTGACAGCGTTGGCGGCTTTAGTTTGAGATTGCTGCTTCAAAAAGCGGTAAATGAAAGAATATGTCGCTATAGAATCGTCGCTCAGCCGTGAACGCGGGCTCGGAAGGTCGTGTGCATACCAGCGGTATTGTTTCCTTCCATTGCGAGTGCAAAAAGTCGGGACTTACGCGACGCGATGAGAAAACGCGCAAGTACGTGACCGTCATAAAAAATGGCGGTCCGCGTCAATTTCCCACAAGCCTCAATGAGTTCCATCAAAGGACCCTCCACGAGCAAACACGACGGCTCGTCTCTCCGCGTCGCCATCGTACACGCCAGATGGAACAAGGTCGTCATCGACGCCCTCGTCGCTGGCGCTATCTCAGCGCTCAAGCAATCCGGCGTCAAGGACACCAACATCGTTGTCCAGTCCGTTCCGGGCAGCTTCGAGCTACCCATCGCGTGTTCCAAGTGCGTCATTCCCCCTTACATCCCACCCAGTTCCCGCGCGCGATGATGAACGGTCGTCGTGCCAGAATCATCGCTGGCTCCCGTGTGTATGCGGGATCGGTCGCACCGGACCTGCTAGGCCTCAACCTCACAGGGACCTTCGCTGCCGCGCCAAACGATCCCCCGTCTACGGCTGCGCAGCCGTCCGCAGCAGCCCCGTTTGATGCGGTCATCGCGATCGGCGTCCTCATCAAGGGTTCCACCATGCACTTTGAGTACATCTGTGACAGCGTTTCGCATGCCCTCATGAGGGTTCAGCTGGACACCGGCGTTCCGGTCATCTTTGGCGTTTTGACCGCCCTTTCAGAAGATCAGGCGTTGGAACGCGCGGGCATCGCTAGAGGGGAGAACAAGGGACACAATCACGGAGAAGACTGGGGTTTGGCGGCGGTTGAAATGGCGACGCAGTCCAAAGAATGGTCGGTCGGGTTGTTCTTGTAGACGGGTGGAACGAATGGAATAGATAGAATTGTTGTACGCTACTACGATTTGGGGTGCAGTGCCTTTTGACCTCTGACCCGAACGTCCCACTACCCCACCGCCCACAAAATGAAGAAAAAGGTGCGTGTGGTCGTCTGTTCACTGAAACGCTTGTATGTACTATGGCTCCGTCCAGGTTCTCCTCATGGGTGCATCAGGTAGTGGCAAGACTTCTATGCGTTCCATGATCTTGTGAGCCAAAATGACGCACCGTCTACTGAACGATTGACAATATGCGAACCCAGTTCCAACAATCCCGCGTCTTTGACGTCCCGGTTGGGTGCTACCATCGACGTCGAGCAGAACCACGTCCGGTTCCTCGGAGACCTCATCCTCAACCTTTGGGACTGCGGCGGTCAGGACGCGTTCATGGACTCGTATCTCTCCATACAGCGCTCGACCATATTTTCCCATGCGGGCGTCATGATCTACGTCTTCGACGTCGAGAGTCGCGAAATGGCCAAGGACCTAGAGTACTATCGCGACTGCCTCGAAGGCCTATCTCAGTTCAGCAAAGACGCAAACGTGTTCCTTTTGGTCCATAAGATGGATCTCGTTCGCGAAGGTGAACGGTCTGCCATCTTTCAACGAAAGGCTGCCGAGTTGGAAAAGGCAAGCGGTGATTTCCCTGTCAAGGTGCTCTGGACGAGCATATATGACGAGACGTTGTACAAGGCATGCCTAACGGGTCTCTTTTATTTCACGACTCTTGTCTGATGCAGCCGTACCACACAGGCTTGGTCAAGCATCGTCAACACACTGATACCCAACGCTCGGAACCTCAACAAGCATCTACGAATATTCGCAGAGGCTTGCAGCGCAACGGAGGTCATCCTTTTCGAGCGCGCCACTTTTCTAGTTATCGCTACATCGTCGACCTCGGATGCACCCGACTCTGTAGCGACCCATTCGTTGGATCCGAAACGCTACGAACGTACCTCGGAGTTGATCAAGGCTTTCAAGCAATCGTGCTCGCGTCTGCGCGAGGAGTTTCACTCCCTGGAGATGGAGCTCGCAGAGTTCACCGCTGTTCTAGATGAAATGACAAAGAATACCTACGTTTTGGTCGTGGTCCATGATCCGGTCGTTGGTAAGGAGTTGTTTGAGAATGCGCTTTCTTCTATTCATCTTCCCATTTAGAAACTGCGGCAATCAAGATGAACATTCGGATGGCCAGGAAAAAGTTCGAAGAGCTCCAAGGAGATACATTGGTATCTTAGGAAGAATTGACGTATGTTGGTCGAAGCCTTGGAAAGTCACATCTTATCCTGATAGCTGCGAACTTTTTGCCCCAGGTACACGAAACAGAGAACGCATCAGCCTGGGTGGAAGTCTGATGCACTCAGTTTGCAAATGATGCGTTGCATAGTTCATCAAATCATCACGCGCGATGGTTGATCAGAGAGGGGATATTGATATGGCTACGAAGAACAAACACGGTCTTCTACAGATCACGAACCATCTACTGGAATGACCGTAGTCAGGGTATTAAACACGCTACCATGCTCAAGATATCCTTCCGCTGTCCTCCAACAAGTCCACGTTTACCTCTTGGATATGCAAACCATTGGGTACGAGATGTTCTGTGTCCGAGTACTGTACGAGGGTTCCCACCAGTGCTCCGTCCCTTCCAGTGGGCACCTCGGCGTATTCAATGACGGAGACCCCGGTGTTGAGATAGGGACCGATCTCGACGCCCTTGCGACACTTCACCAGGCCATTTGAGTGCAACGCGAAGAGGAGAGCGGAGATCCAGCCCCCATGGCTGACAACGAGGATGTCGTGTGGCCGTTCAACGGGGATTCGTCCTGCATCTGTCTTCGCAAACACGTAGTCCACGATCGACCTCGTATACCAAACCAGACCCCTCGTCACAAAGTCGTCCGTCGTCTCCATCGACGGTGCTGGATGGTGCGAGCGTCCGAATTGCCCTTGCAACTCACCCATATACTACTAAACGGCAATCCAGAACGGACGATGACCGCATCGGCTATCGATCAGCTCCGATCGACGTTGCAAAGCGGGTGGCGCGTTGCTTACTCGTTCCCGGATCGATTCGTCCCTTTCCAGGACGACATCTGGATGGTATTGCAGAATGCACTCTGCGGTCTTGATAGAATATGTCACTATGAGACTGAACGAGTTGACGAGTCGGCGATCTTACCTTGGACGCCCTTTGGAGATCGCTGCTGAATGCTCTTACGAACGGGATGTCCTTCAGAGCTTCGGCTACCAGCATTGCTTGCTTCACCCCGACCGCATTGAGCGGGACATCTAAATGACCCTGTATCTTGCGTGTCTTGTTCCATTCTGTTTCACCGTGACGCACAATGTACAGGCGGAACTGGGCTGGCATCGGAACGAAGTAGCTGCCACGTCCGAGTCGAAGATGGGAGTCCTCCGAGAGAATTCCACACCAGTCGCGTGAGAATTCGCTGAGCCCTCAAAGGTACATACAATCGTTGAAAAGTTACATACAAGTTATTGACAAGGGTTCGGTGCAATTGATTTAATTCGTACAAGAACTCTATCTACCCGAATTACCGCTGCAGTCTATGATTGACTCGTCACGAGACTAGCGAGCTAATTTCCTGGTAAATGCTGCCGATCCTCCGGTCACTAAACCTGTCCCGAGCCGTGCTCACAACTTCCTTCAGTTCCATTTCTTGAGCAGACTTCAGATTCAGTGTCCTGCCTTGATTTCGGGCTTCACAGAGCTTATGGAGGTACGATTGGTAACGACAGCACATGCAAGAATTTTTTAAACATGCTCACGAGGTTTCCAAGCGCGACAGAGGCTCTGTAAGCTACCTCGGGATCGTCCCTTTCTAGTCCAATCACCTGCGAACAATTAGCAAAAAATCTTCATGAAAGATCATGAAACCAACTTTGAAGATGAGCGAGAGACACTGGTCACGCGCTCCTACGCTAGCAGGCGTATTCAAGTGAATGCAAGAGAAACTAGAAGAATTATTGAGTTACGTGGGGGTTTCCATACAACGATGACTGACTTGAACAGTATTGACGCCAGCGCGGTTCGTTGCGCTTTTGAGAAGAGAGGGTACGGTGCCTGAGACAGTGCATCAAAGATCTGGTGGAGATGTCATCAAGAAGCTGTCAATGAAAGAAACGAGGGTCATCTTTACTTGCTGAACCCATTTCCCATCATTCAGTAGAGTCCCCTCTTGAAAGCAGTTGGTGATGGTGCGCAACAACAACAAAATGTTGGTTTCCTGTGGCTTTAACATCGGACTTCCAAGCGATACGATAGACCACCAATCTGACGCATTGAACAAACGATCAAAGAATTTTTCCCGATTTCCAGTGGTAGCTGAGGCGTTTGGGTAGTATGCGACTACCAAACGGCTGAGATCCATCACTATCATTGATATGTCAATCACCAGACTCAAAGTCTTTGGAGTTCCGAGCGCACCAGGGAACCTCTGAGCGACTGGCCAGCGCTCCAGGATCGACAGGATCGCTTCAATGTGGGGTCCACTGAGAGTGCTGGAAGGAGGGGATCCCGGACTTGAAGCATTTTGAGAAAGGAATGTGAACACTTCGTCAATCAATACTCGTTCTTCGGGATACATTGCGCAAGTTGTGGTTGTCTATGAGGCAAGCATTAGTCGCAGTCAAGTTGTAGAGAGGATTATGTCCACTGCTCACGATTTCATTACGGAGAGCATCGTTAAATTGATCCAGTTTGGCCCGCATGGCTGGTATATTGGACTGTTTGAAACCCACAAGAGTTTTCTACGAAAAAGATCAAAACATAAAACAGACTGAAGGTGTGACAAGACGAACGAAAGGAAGAATCTTTGTTGGAGTGTTTTTGGCAGCTGAAGGAAGCGATACTAAATCTGATGTACCAGAATATCGAGATGCACCAGTATACGGGTCTACAGATGCAGATGCAGATACCGTCGACGGTGGCTGGCTTGTCGAAGGCTGATATCTCGATGCTCCTGAATGGGATATGTGAGCAAACTTAATGAAGCCGCGCAAGCAGTGGGACTTCGAGTCTCAAAGGCTAACCTGTGTATGGGTCCACATAGTTACTGTCACCCCCCAGGTTCACTCCTGCGGTGTTCTTTTCGATGAACTTCACGACTTCGTCAATGTAATTCATCGAAATATCATTCTGCTCCAGAAAGCGTTGAGCAGCGGAATATGGATTCTCTGTGGTGGTATATAAGTGAAGATTAAATTGCCTTGTTGCAAGGCCGACTCACCGGAGGCATTGTAGGGGAGCTTTAACGGAGGTGCACCCTCTTGAACATCCACGTCGAACACGTAGTCATATTCTTTGCCCTCGTAGAGTTGTTTACGGCTAGATCCGACGGCATCGACGACTTCGCCAATCTTTTGCCAGCTGGAAGAGACGGTATCCCACTTTCAATGGTTAAGCCAGGCTCTTCTAGTCCGATTGGTTGAACGTGATTCACCTGGTGAGCCTCCACAGTATCTCCAACTCGAACCATTTTTACTTCCCCAGCTTTTTTCCCTGGTTTCTCTCGTAAGTACTCTGAAAGGCGAAACTACAGGGAGATCACCTGGAGTAGCTAGAGAATCTGGGCCTGGTAAGTCTGCTTTCTTCACATCTCCAACTTGTTGTGCTGGAAGAGTTTGCTTGGAAACTTGTTCCTCGAATGCTGTCAGATCAGCTTCACTAGCCCAACGATTTTCCGAGTCACTGAATACTCGAACGATACCATCGCTGGAGCCGGTGACGATATCACCATTTGGCATCGTGGACACCGACCACACGGAGATGGCAGGATGTATTATGACTTGTGCACATTCACCATCTGAAGTTACCAAGAACGTAAATGTGAGGTCTGAATCATGAGGGGAACTGCATCGTACCACGCCATACCCGTACTGAACGGTCTTCTCCAGCGGACACCATGTCCCCGTTAGGCAAAACAGACAAACTGTATACGAAGGAAGTATGTCCAGACAACGTGTAAATCAAGTCTCCATCCATGGTCCATGCTCGAACTTCGCTGGAATGGAGTATGAGAGGAATATCTCCCGCAATAGACAGTGCTCGTTACCTATCGTTGGAGCAAGATGCAAAACCAAGATCAGGAAGTAAAGCTAAACCACGGACAGCATCGCGATGGCCTTCGTAGGTGCGTATAACTTTGTTCTGCACCCAAAATTTGATGGTTTTATCCGCAGATGCTACAGCAAGGTTAGAATGGTCAAATAAGAATAAAAAGGCCTGGCAGACCTGTCAAGAAATGTGAGTCCTGCAAAGCGAGTACCGCCCAGACAGATTGCTGGTGTCCCTTGAGATCGTATTGAAGTGTGAAGTCTTTCCAAACTTTGGCGGTCCTGTCTCCACATTTCACACAATTCCAGTTGCAAGTCGAGAGACCACTGACTTGTCCCACGAGCCGGAAATGATGACACCGGTTGAGCCAACATGAATGGCGCAAACATTATCTGCATGTCCGACTAAAGAATATTCCGGGTCGTCTTTGTTGGATGAATCAAGCGCAAAGATATTGATAACCATGTCTTGCCCCCCAATTACCGCATATCCTAACACAGGTGTCAAAGCACATTCTCGCCATCGGGGGGGCGAACACTCTGACCTTGCGGTGCATCCACAGTTGGGGGGAGATACCCCACTGCGTTGACGAACCTGGAGCCTGATCGAAGGATCGAGGTAGGAAAAAACGATGAAGGTGAATTTCTAAGCCAGGAGATCGCAGTTGAATCGCGCGACGCGGATAGTACTAGATCATCTGTTGGTGACACCACCCCGCGGACCTACGAACTTTCATCAGTTTGGCGATTCACAGAAAGTACAGACAACATGACCGCATACATCTGCGGAATGGCTCGATAAAGTTGCTGAGAGTTTGTAAGGCATGGTATACAGAATCTGAGATAACTAAGACATCTTGAACAACCATATATTTATATTATGTAATCCTAGACCAGAAGGCGAACGATAGACGTTTGAACATTTGAACTAGTACTTGTGCAGTACAAAGTAAGCTTAAATCATAGACATCTCACAAGAGTGCAAGGAAAGCGGGCACATAAATCATTATAGCTCGCGATCCAGACGTATGTTGACGGTTACAGAAGAAAGATGTACGTAGGAATGTACACCACGCTAACGATCCTACGGCCATTGATCAGAGCAGCAGGGAGATACGGAGGTGTAAACTATGCCATGCACCATGGATTCATCTCCTGCGAGGGCCTCACCACGCAGACGGTCGAGCGTAGAAAATCGACTACGACCACTTGCCAAGCGTGATCAGAGGGGTTTTGAACAGAAATAATTGCAAGAGGAAAATTTGTACGGCTGCCACGCTTTAGGGTGGGCACTTGGGATTGCTATTACGTAACACATGGTCACCGTCTCAACTTGAAGGAATTCAAGTTTGCTGTACAGTGGAGAAGAGAAAAGGATCATTACAGGTCGGCAGAAGACCTAAGCATACGCGAAGAAAATAGATTTTTAGTCGCATAGGTCTACTGCTGTTCCAACGAAGACTTTAAGCTTTTTCGTCGTGTTGTTTGACTGGACTTCAGCTTTGCGTTTCGAACTGGCCTCTGAATGATGAGCATGGGTGGGCGGGCGTAAGTTCTGAGTCGGCTCTTGAGTCTGCGAGTCGAGATCTAGTGTTTCGCTCGATATTGCGGCTTTCGCTTCCGAGCTAGTGTTGACAAGGTTCAACCCAACAAGATCAACTGAACGTCCAGACTCAGTGCTTACGCGTTTCGAGCAGCGGAACGGGACTTCAGGATCTTAAAAGATGCAGGGGAAATTACGCAAACGAATGACACAAACACAAATAAAAATACTGACTGCGTTGGTTAGACCCACAAGACGATTCTCAACCTGAGGCTCCGCCGGAAAGTAGTCGAGATATGTCTTGGTTCTCTTGGATGAATGGAGGAACATATATTTCGTTTTGTGCAGCTCTCTCTGCGGTTTTTTCCCTTTGTTTTTCGTAGGTTTCTTGCCCTTCCTTGCATGAGATTTCAACGAGCCAGAGTCCTCGCCGGATATCGCGTTGTCCGTGGTGATAAATCCTAGTACGTGAAAGGTCAAACATCCTAGTTACAACGTAGAAAATGTAGTCCACCTTCTTCTTCCAGTCTCATAAGTAACTGGCTAACGAGGGCGGCAGCGCAGCCTGTGTATGATAGTAAGCAGCCGATGTCGGCGATGTAGTTCACGGACCCATCTGCTCTCTGAACTGCATGGCAGTAGTCGGTCGGTGAACTTCAAATATCTTAATCGCACGTCTAGGATAACTCATGGTCAATAAGAACCATCATAAACGCGGGTTTGTGGTACCTGAATAACGCGAGATCTTTGAAACGGCTGATCATATCAGTACGTGTCTGTTCCGCTATGATATCCCATTCAGGGGACCGCCGGAGTCGACAGCTAAAGCATGCGAATTGTAATGGGAGACGTTTGTCTTGTGGACCATGATATCTATGCATTCTTCAATCAAGGGGTTGATCTGTTTCATCATCTGAACTCACCCCATGCACCTGCAGTAATTGAGCGGAGATCAGGAATCCTGCCGACACGCCCATACGAACAAGAGGACTACTGACCAAATATGGCGCCAGCTGTTGCAACCACCTTCACAGAAAATCATGGCGTCGTCAACCTGAGTGAAATATTTCAGCTGATAGATAAAGTTCCCGTCAAGAAACCAGTATGACCGTTGTACCACAATCGCAATCAATCTGACCATTATCTTCCGTGGCATCCAGTAGGACCCTCTTTGATATATCGGAGACATTCTGCTCTATAAGAAACTTACAGTCAGTGTCTTGGGGTCATTTTGGGACTCAGGCTGCAAGAGAGAAATGAATACCTGATGTACCCGAGTTTGGTCTGGTCTGACGTCTCTCGCCATTTCGGAGCTTGGTAAGAGCAAGTTCTTGCTGGGTTGGGACAAAAGAACTCGAGGAATCACGGATATCCGATGGAGGCAGTGAAGGGCTGCCTCGCAAACCTGGTGGTGGTGATGGCGATCGCATATCAATTTCTTGAGTGGGAGGGATCGTCTGAGATTCTTCCGAATCTGGAAGAACGATCTATTGGACTAGGATCAGCATTGGAAACACAACTACTTAGTAAGACCCCACGAGGTGTCCAACATGAGTTGGCGTAAGGTCTGCATGACCCCCATATTCGATAATGTTAGTCCCTTTTCCCTGATCTTGATGAACCGGAATGGGCAGGATCTTCCCTTCGTCTCCTCGGACACCAATGGGAACCATGGCACCGTTAGCGTTGCACCTCACCAGAACAATGCCTTCGTCGGAGATTTCCTCCCCTAAAGCATCTTCGTCGGCGTCGGCGTCGGCATCGGCATCCCATACAACGTGTCTTCTCAACGCATCCTTCCTCTGTAGTTCCACATCCTCGACGCGGAGCCGAGCTTCCTCGACCGGAGTTAGCTTCGGAGGACAGCGATTAGTGAGGCCGGTAAACGTGGCATTGTTATCCTCGGTGGAGGACGGAAGAAAAGATGAGACAGAGACGACCTTCATGTTCACACTGATAAATTTGTCAAAGCATGGTAAGGTCAGTGTCGGGTCAAAAACGTACCCGTGCCAACCGGTTTCCAGATTACCTATCTTCGTGGTTTCTGGTACTTCGGCTGCTTTATGGGTTGTGAAGAACCATCTATTCGAGTCAGGATCGCCAGCTCGGAAGTGAGGTGGTTGGTAATCGTCGGGTGTGTTGTCGTTGAAGAAAAGCTTGAAGTTTCCGTACCGACATTCTAAAACCATCAGTCCGAGAACACGGGGAACTCTCGAGGGACTCACTTGGCAACGTCTCCATCTGCGAAATTGTTGTAACCAACGTCTTAATCATCAACTAGATCTAGTATAAATCTGAGCTCGAGGGATGTTTAAAGTGATAAATACTTTGAGGCTGCGTTTCACATCACCCAGAGTAGGCAGGTTTCCCTGCTTGAGCGCATCCACCACGGGATCCCCATCCATACGGTGCAAGTTCATTTTGGACAGCTGATCCCCTAAAGACATGATGGGTACAACAGTATCTGTCCCCGCCACTTTATAGTACTTCATCATTTGTCAGTCTGAGAACGCAAGTGAAACACAATTTACTCGACCTGGAAATTGAAGGTGTACGCCTCCACGATGCTGCGAGACAGGCGTGAGCTGGACAACGATCCAGTAAAGATAACATTACTTGTTGGGGTCTTTGCTGTCCTATTTTCCAGACTCAAGCAATATCACATAGCAGGAAGTCAGTAACTAACCAGGTATACGGCAAAGATGAAGCGGCGGAGGTATTGTTTCTTAATAGCCTCGAAGATGCCCTCCTCCTGGATAGAAAGCACTATGCGGTAGATTTCGGCTGAGGATGGCCTATATGCGTACCAAATAGTCCAAAATCCTATCTCCTTCGTTGGTGAAACCCCGCTTCAAGCTTACAATCGTGACACCGCTGATAGTTGTTCTGGTTTGATTATCGAACGATCCGGCCGATAAACGGTCTACGGGATGGCTGTATGCGCGACTAATCGCTTATGTAGTATCTTGGTACCCACGTTCAGAGAAGTTCTCGTAAGGTAACAAACCCCTGGAAAACGGCTTAGCCGAAAGCACATAACGGTGAAAATTGATTGAAAAAGTACCTCAAATATGCAATGCATCCCAGGCCGGCTTTCAGAAGGGTTTCGACGTACTGCAGGCTGGTGGTGTTGCTGAGTGTCTGAAAGTACATCAGTCACTTCAGGATATTGATATTTCGTCGTCCGCCTCACCTGGACTTCACTACTAGTAGCTATGGATTGTGCCTGCATCGCGGGAGGTCGTTGACGAGGTAAAATATCTGGGTGAGGATAAGGGGCAAGGACGAAAACCGTAACTGCCGGAATCTCAGACGCGACCGCGTTTTAAGCCAGCACGTGCCGAATCACGTGGATACTAACAAGGACTGGGCGACGGGCGTCCATAGTATCGCTTACACAGTGGCAGGTCATCGAGCATAAGTAGAAGTTTTCATAGTTAAGCTGCCCCTAATAATGCGGTTATCCGACTCTCAAAACCATCGCTGCGAATGGGCATCTCTGGAGTGTAAAATGGATTTTTCATAACCGCGTCGGCATAGACTTCGTATACTTTCTGCAAGATGGACTCGGCAGCAACCTCCGATAGGGACGTCAGTAGTACGAACTTGGTGCCTTGGACGAGCTCAGCCTTAGTCTGCTATGAACCATGAAGGAAGAATGCGCACCTGTTGCTGTCAGGAAAATTGTCATTTTAAAAAATTCCCCTTCGATGACTTGTGCCCCAGAACTATACCCGATGGGTGAGAGTCTGCTGGTGATAGCATGAATACCGTGGAGCGTTCCGGCGAGCACGAGGTATTCATTGGAAGTCAGATGTGCAAGTCCATCTGACATATTCTCTGACGGTCATTTTATCAAAGTCTCGATGGGAAGATAAACACAGACCTGCAAAGTTGCGCTGATAGACAAGGCCACCAGCTTTGTTGATTATCTGCGATATCGATTCAGAATGCGCGTTATTCACTAGCTTAGCCTTACCCAAAGCCCAAAGATAGCCATAGCAAGTCAAGAGTAAAACATCGATGATATCCTCTGCCAGGGCCTGCGACAGTGCAACTTGGTGTTAGATGTATCATATTCACACGATCACAGGTTCTCCCAATATTTACTCACTGGCACTGGCAGTGCCCACCAAGTTGTCGAGCATGAGAGTTGGGCCTTTTCACCATATCGCATTCAGCGTGTTTGCTCTTCTGGCATGGATAACACACTCGAACCAGCTGTCAAGGCTTGGCAAGAGAGACTTGGCCCAACTGTCTACCGAACAAATAATGGCCTTGGCAAATTCCCTGGACCCGGTCAAGAACATCGACACACGAAATCCAGACTCTCACTTGTCAAAGCTCCTGATCCCGCGCCCTGGTGAGTTTCCTGTTTGGCGGTTGCCCATACGTTTCATGTCCTGGCTCGCAGTTGGAAGCGACAACAACACTTTCGTTCGCCAATACATTACGGCTGCATTGAGAACTCTGAACTGGGATGTCGAAGAAGACAGTTTCACAGAGTACACGCCATACGGTCAACGTTCTTTCACCAATATTATCGCCACAAAGGATCCAACAGCCCTGCGAAGAGTGATCGTTTCTGCTCACTATGACAGCAAATTCTTTCCTGCATACCCAGAGAATCAGGTGCACTTTGCAGGTTTGGAGCGTTTACCATAATGTTAACGCCTTCTAGTTTATAGGTGCCACAGATTCGGCCGCTCCGTGCGCCATGATGCTTGACCTTGCTGAGGCCTTGAATCCGTTACTAGACGACCGGGAGCAACATCTTCTAGATGGGCTAGACGACGACGACGACGACGACCTCGCCGAGACTACCTTGCAGCTCGTATTCTTTGACGGCGAAGAAGCATTCAAGGAATGGACAGACACAGATTCAGTTTATGGTGCAAGGTGAACGAGTCTCATGACACTGGTAACTTGCTGCACTGCTCAAGCGCTTGTGAACCAGACACCTGTCCGAGAAATGGGCTTCGACATATATTGCTCCCCATTCAAAACGGCGACTAATCGGCCATTCGATGACAGAAATAAGTGGAATTGAACACCTTGTTCTCTTGGACCTTTTGGGCGCACCTAATCCGTTGATCCAATCGTATTTTGCTGATACTGCATGGTTGTTCGATTCACTTATTTCTGCGGAGCGACGGCTGCTCGAGTCCGGAATGCTTATGGATCTGGAAGGTGACGCTGCTTTTCATAGCTTCTTTTTACCCCGTCGCGGCAACGAGTTTAGTCACGGCTATATAGCCGACGATCATGAACCGTTCCGGAGGAAGGGTGTGAATATTCTTCATGTGATTCCATTTCAATTCCCTGACGTTTGGCATACATTGAGGGTAAGCTATAGATCACATGCATATCCTATAACATTTCAGTTTTTGATTTTGCAGGACGATGCAACCGCTCTCGACATATCGACCATGAGACGTTGGAACCTCGTTCTGAGGGTGTTCATCTCAGAGTATATGAACTTGAAGCCGATACCAAGCTCAGTACATATGGGGAATGAACACATAAAACGCCTTGAATATGAACTTGTGAGCATCTGTTCATAGTAAAGTGTCTGTAATCATGAGTTCAACGCGTGCTCACTCAGTAGGCTCACTCATAATCGTGAAATAGGAGTAGTCACTTGCCATCCCACTAATGTGGATTTAAAACATATGACCAAGAGATTTGTGATCTCGCTCGTTTGCAGTTATGGAAATGTCAAGTAATCAGGATTCATGTTACGGATCGGATCATAGCGGAAACTGGGAAGAATTGGACGTTGGCGTGTTTTCGTTCATCCTCTCCTGAAATGACGCTTCCTAAAATCTCATGCAAGAACTTGGTTGAAGAGTCGTTGTACATTTTCCATATCCGCATTGAAGGTGTCGTAAAGGTTATTTCAGATTTCGTCCTTCGTGCTCTAACAGGTCACAGTATTCGAACTGACGATTGACTATAAAACGCCTTGAATATGAGCATCTCTTGATAGTAAATTGTCTGTATTCTTGAGTTCAACGCGTACTCAGTTACTTGGTAGGCTCACTCATAATCGTGAAATAGGATGGATGCACTTGGTTCACTCTCAAGATAACTTATGTGGTTTATTACATGTATGCAGGCAGTGTGAGCTGAGCCAGCATCCGCGATGCGCTTCTTCGTAATGCATTAAAGGGATGAAATGAGCGTACCCTCCCAAACGTCGCGTCATTTAGCCGTTAGGAGAGCCTTGTAGTGTTTCATCAACTCAGAGGCATCCACCACGAGCTATCACGATCGATACAGTTTCCGGCAAACAACAATAGCAGTGCGCACCTGTTGCTTCTCTCGACCCTCGTCTAGACGACGTTTCGCTGCATTCATCATGTTTTTGCGTGACGTTCGCATCCGGGCTGACTGGACCTGGGCTGATTTACAGAATACCGTATATGCGGTTGCCATGCTTATGTTCGAACGAGGGCACTCACTCGCTTCCTCTCCTGCTTGAACTACCTGCATACGCCAAGGAGCAAGCTCGTTCGAGAGGGAAGAATAGTTTGAAAATAGATTGTCGAATTTTTGCTGCGCTACACGTCAAAAATACCTGCTAGAGTGACGCTAGATAGTCACTGACCTTGCTCATATTTGGGTGCTCCTTTAGAACCCCAGACGCTGCACACTTGCGAAGGTGTGACTCCTCGAGCTGGGCCAGTAAACTGAGGGTCTCATCACTGCAAATTTCCATACATGCCCTGCCGGAGAAGTGGAAGGCCACCTACGCGTATGTATTTGTTTCCCTTGCGGTACTCTCTAAGTCCTCGCGCATCGTAGTGAAAGCGGAGGTGATCCTGACTTGAAACATTTGCTCCGACTTCGACTTGTCTGTTATGAAGGCTCAATCTGAAGGTCCAAGCTAGTCTCTTTTGAAAAACACACCTTTTTCTGCTCTGTGCGCATGTGCCGTCAAGGAGTGTCACTGAGAAGAGAATAGGGATATACCGGATTGAGGTCAGGTCATGGTTTCCTGCGAGGTTGTAAGTTCGATCTCGGATGATCGACCCGGAAAATGTCACAGCCAGACTTACTTCTACGGTCTGTTTGCGATGGTACATGAAAGCATTCAGCTCGTATTCACGTGCATACATATATTGAATCTTTACCGTGGGCCATGACGGAGACTTGGAATGACGTGGAAATTCTAAGAGCTGAAACGTGCTGAGTCGTCTATAGTACTAGCCAGGTGCAAGCCAGGTGCAAGCCTGAGCCTCTCCGTATCTCTTTTGGACGGATTGGTCACCAGTTTAGGATCTGGTAAAGGTGGCAAACTCCCAAGCCTGTCCAAGCACTCCAATACCAGGCCGAGCCCAATCAGGCCAAAACTCTGCGACCCAAATTCTTCTACAGTGGATGCCCTTTCAAAGCTGAATGACCACACATCCCACGCAACACCCAACTTCTCCTTCAGCGCATCTTCTGGGAGCTCTTCAGTGAGTCTTCCGACGAGTTGACCCTTGATGTCCTGGACAAGGAATCCTACGCTCTCCCTCATGGCGTACAACCTGCTACTTCGATATCGCCTCTGCGGACATTTACCCAAGATAGTCCCAATCACAAGCTCTTCCTCGCGCAGTCGAGATCCAGCTACCGGGGATAGAGTATAAGTACTCGCCATGTACGTCAGCTCTTCACAATATGTCGTATACAGGGAATCTATCCATGTCGGCCTTGTTCGGTCGGACAACCCTGGGAGGTGACGACGGACGAGCGGTGTAAGGGCTTTGAGGATTGGATGTGCCTCTGCTTTGCCCTGCTGTTGCGGAGGCGCATTTGGTATGTCCTCCAAAACGATACCTCTGAAGAGATGACCAAGTGCGCGATCAGATACGTAGTAATCTGAGGACCGAGGAGAATCTTCGTCCGCCATGTCCCAGTCAGGCTTGAATTTGATCAGCGACCTTGGCATGTCCTTGATATCCACTTTGTTGCCATTCTTTGGATAATCCACAGCCCAGCTATGCATCTCTGCTAATTTGATGCAATCCGGATCAGCTGTTCCGAGCTTCAATGTATCATTGTCAGTTCGGGGGGAAAGGCACAGTATACTGTGACATTACTTTGGATTGATCTGTTTGCAATGACAACTAAGTTAGCAAGGTTTTCCGTACCATGCGACTCGTGACTCGCCTGCAATTGTGATGTGTTTCTTTGAGACAAGTCCCTGTAATCCGTCTGCTGAGTGACCAACTACGTTCGAAAAAAGAAACAGAATTCACATACCACCACATCCGAATTGATATACTCGACAATGAAGTCGCATACATCATCGATCGTACTGGACCTGTCAAGTTTGAAGGTTTCCATGGGCGCATAGGAAGCAGGGTCGTAGTGTTCGGGCACCAATAGATCGCTATACTGGATGACTTCATACATATCACTAAAATTCCGGATTATGTTTTTGTCTGTGATAGAGATAGAAAGTTCATACCCGTCGAGATCTCCTCCTCCCAATCCGTTCGGCAATGACCAACTTCCTTTGAAAAGATGTTTACACACGAGAAATAAAGCTTCAAATGCGATTACACTTACCAGTGGTTGGAAACACGACAACATTCTTCATTTGACCAAACAAACACGGTCGATCTTTTGGGGGCTCCCCAATAGCATATACACGTTGTACTATCTATTCGTCAGCGAGTTGAACTGCGCAACGCCGAAGATGTCTCACCGTCCCCGGGATGGATGACGGGGCTTCTGGATATGACACACATCCCCTCGAGATAACGAGGTTTCTTGTCTTCAGGATATTGCACGCACGCTTCAAACTGATAAAGTCACTGCCAGTATCAGGAATTGGACTGGCACGTACCAAATATCTTTCCCTGAGGTAAGCAAAACACATTCTTCAGACCTTCCTTCTCGTATGCCGGGCCCTCATCCGCGACCCCAACAAGCATATAGCTATTAGGGATCGGAATACGTGCCTCGTGCTTCACTTCGCGCAGGACATGATTGATAGCGCACGCGCGGAGTCGTGCAAGAAACGGTGTATCTAATCCCTGCTGCATATGATTGGGCTTCAACTCTAGTCCCAATGCATTCAGTCTTCTGATGATCTCGGCAAGCCGATAGTTGTAACATAGCTGACGAGATTCAAGTAAATTTGCATATAGAACTGCTGTATCATGGGCCATGCGTGCGTTGGCCACCGCTTTCTTTTGAAGGTCGATGAAAACTTCTTTCGGTACACCACGGTCTTCGAGCACCATCACTAGCGGTCTATCAATAAGGTATTTAGAAGATCTGTATAACTATGCAAAGATAGACACAAACCTGTTCAGGTGAGGCATGTTGGGCTTGTAGATAGCACGAGCAATCTCTATCGTTCCATTTTCCTCCCAGGGTACATCAAATTTTTTCATAGAAGGCCGAATACACATGTGGATCCCTTCTAATCTTGGATCCATAGAGACCACACCTTTGCATCCCAAGAAACGAATCTGGTACTGTACAGCCATCAAATGAGGGTAATTACGATCCCAAGATGCAAGACTTACGGCAGAGGGAACGACAGAATTCGATGAAATGGTGGGATTATCTTGGCACAAGGCCTCGTAGATCAGCTCTGCCAACCCAGATGATATTGTCCCAACACCGTCAGTGAAGTTAATGCCATTCTCTTCGATGTCGGGGATTTCAGACCACTGGTCCCTCCCAATGCGGACGGATGGGTCTGTACCAGAGAAAGCTTGCTACGCAATGGTCAGCGAGTGGTGACTGGATCAGCGATTTGACCCACCGCCATCCGAGCACCATACTTGGATGGACTCATAATAACACCACTAAAGTCCCCAAGGGATTCGCGAATGCTCCGAGCAGTCACCATCCCCTTTGATGGGTGATGGAACGCGTTGACATACCAGACAGCATGTTCCCTAAGAGCCGAAGAGGAATATCCCAAAAACTCGAAGTGCCTTCCAGCAAGATCAAGCCCCTTTTTCAGAATTGTACCAACACGTTCCTGCAGATAAGCTGCACCATCGACGTCTCGATTCCATCTATACGCAAGACGATCTTCGTCGCGGAAGTCGACACGAAGGAAACGATCCTCGTAGCCTTCATATTCCCGTATGACTCTATTGGATTGAGTCACGGTAGGTCCTTCCAGGAGCAGCCGGGTTGGTGTTACGGTGACATGGTGACAGAAAAAGCGACCCCTGGAATGGGAATTTCGTGAACGCTGAGGCCTTTTCTTTAGGACTTCTTCAAAACATTTGAATACACGTTGCCCCAGGGGGCGACGGGCAGCAATTTGCGCGAAGCGTCGCATGGTGTCGCCTGCTGCGTCCTTAGCGTGGAGAATTAGCTTTTCAATGTGTGGCCGAAGTTCCAATACTTCCTCCGTGTTTGCGGCGCAATTGTGTAGAAGGGCTTCGATCTGAAACGCAACTCGCCAGTTGGAAGCCAAAAGTGGCGTCCGTAGCCACATCGCAATCTCGTTAAGCTTCTTGCGGCTGAAAAAGTTTCTGCGGCCATTCGCCTCTATAGCCACTCCTTGCCTCGGAGGGCGCAGAGACGAGCCTGTGCGGCAGTAATTCTCGAATCTCTCCAGAACATCTCCAAACTCGTCGGCATCGAAGAGTACGATGCGTAGCTGATGTGCATATGAGGCAACGGCTTCGTGACCTGCATTTAGACCTCCCACGCGCTTGCGATATTTGCCTTCTCGCTCAGAGTCCGAAAAAGAGCGAAAAATTTCCTCTCTGTGGAACTCGGGTGGCGTGAACAAATCAAAGCAGACATCTATGCATTACTATTTGTCAGAAAGAGCCTGACGACGACAACACTATTGCCTACAAGGGTGTCCGAAATCGTGCCCCATTGCCATCTTGTTGATACTTGAAAACTTAATGATGACATTGTAAAATGTATCTTCCTGTATCTGATCGCCGATCTAGTAGGAAAAATCAGGGTTGAGCTTCAACTCGAATACAAGCCAGCCTTACCTGCACTCGAAGACATTTATACTCATACTCGAAGAACAGCCAGCCCATACTCTTCTGGCGAAGGTTTTGATCCCATTCGATCGAGAATGAACGAGGGTCCTTTGGGTTCGCATTCTCTGGATGATAGAAGGTACCTAGAAGCGGAAATGAAGCATGTTATTGATATTTACTTATAGTATGATACACACCTATCTGAACATGCGCGACGAGAAATGGAGCGCTGGTGGCGTTGATGTTTCGTTGACGGTCTCTCGCGATATCCGGATTGATGAAATGGGCCTTTTCGAGCTCGAGGGCCAACCCCCTTCTCACCGAGCTTGCGGTATTAGGGATGAACCTGAGCCTTTTCCCCTTCACCAGTACGCTGATATCACCCTTCTCATTGAGACGCTTGAACTTCTTCCCCTGTGGCTTGGTCAACGTGAATGTCCCAGTGCCATCATTTTGCACACCGCCCGCTTTGCACTTGTTCAGTTCGACCTTGAAATTGGGTAGACGTTCCTCCGGACTAGTTACAAAAAGCCCGGGACAGACATGGAGAACTTGACTTGCGATCTCTGTGGTTACCTCCCATTCATCGGCTTTGAAATCGACACCTTTGATAAAAAATTCCATGTTCAGAAGCGAGGTAGTGGTGGATGTCCGAGTCTCAGAGTGCGGCTACGATGAATTCAACATGGCCATCGATAAGCATTTATTATATTTGGGACCCGTGGATACCTTTCCTTTCTGGAGGACGCAGATCCTCTTGAAAAAGCCTGTGCTACAAAGACAAAGCAAAGCAAAGCACAGCACAGCTTATAGCTCTCGAGGCCGAATAGACACTAAACTAGACAATTTGAAAAAAAAAAACTGCTATCGGCACTAGTGTATTATGATCTCCGGGATGAGCGCTACATCGTGCAAACTGACAGGCAGGATGACGGCGCAATTTCACTTGTAAGGTATACCTGCACAAAAATGATAAAGATTAATTGATTGCGTGGAATACAATTACACGAACCATTTTGAATCTGTAGAATCGGTGAGAAAGTAAATATTACACAAGTCAAGATGGCTCACTCGTTGAAACTCGTCGTACGCGGTACTCCTAAGATTTTCATGTGCGTTCCGTATGACACCCACCATCCAGTCTGCAGCTTGACGCTCGTTCAATCCAAGAACAAATCGATCCTTCAGCCTTTTGATGGTTGCCTCTCCCTTGAAAGAAGGCAGACCAGTGCCCAACATAAGCTGCACTGTGCTGACCAACTGATCTGCATGTGGTCGTAGAGCAAGGAAAGCCTTGACAGTCAGTTGCTGGAAGAGTTCATATCCTTGAGAATGTCGGCCGCCCATCAAGATCACCATTTCATGGTTGAGTTTGAAGGAGCTAGGCTCAAATTTGACACCCTGCATGGGAGAATAAGCGACGGATGACTATATAGTATATACTGAGAAGACTTACTCCGGGTCGTAGATATCACCAACCAGACCATGTCAGCATCTCTGACTATATTGAAAAGGACAAACTTATCTATGTCGAACAGGAAGCCAAAATCTTGATGGACGTATCATAAGCGCCATCATTTATACTGTCAGCATCAAGGAAACTAACCTATATGTACGATGTGTCCCTCGCCATCTATCATAATGTTACCATTGTGTCGATCTTTGATCTGCAAGATATAACATGTCACAGAATATGCTGCCATCGACTGGATAAAGTTGAGACGAGCTCTCTGAAAAGCGACAGTCTCTTCTCCACCATACTTGGAAACGAAAAAATCGAGGAGATCGTTGACTTTAGCGCGGCCCATTTCGTCCCGGGAAGTGGCGTTCGGTACTACATCAATCACACCGCACTGTTATGGTCCTGCCAGTTTATCGTGTTAACCAACTTGAGCAGAGCAAAACTCACCCCAGGAGCAGTGGCTGTGACTCTATAAGGGAAGAGGTACAAGGTCAAACCAACGCTAGTGAAGATGTTCTTGAACATCGCAATGATCTGGAGCGCAAGGACATCCTGGCGGCAGTCATCGCCTACTTTGAAAATAGCTTGTTGCCAGACATCGAATTCTTCATGTTTCTCGACGCCAGAAGCGTTCACCAGCGCCTCGGGATCCGTTTCGATGACAACCCGTTCCTTTCTTACTTTGAACGTAGCCATAAAGGGAGCCTGAAGAACGGTTAATATAGTCGTCTACACACATCGAGGACGAAAGCAACCTTTGCATGACTCTGTAACGGGCGACCAGATAATTTGTCGATGTCGACAACCTTCCCGTCGGGGTTACTAGGAAGGTAGACACCAACGTCAACGCAAATTTTAGCCATCTCTTCGTCGATCTTGGCCTGGTGAGAAGTTACATTATGCTGAGGAAGAACGAAAGAAAAACTTGCCTTCTTTTCGGGCTTTGACCTCTTTATGTACGGCCTCAGCTTTCCCGATATCGACGCGACTTCTTGGAAAAACTTGAACTCTCTGTCATAAAACGACCTTGCTTCCCCTGACAGTGAATCGACCACCTGGTTGGTCATCTTGTCGAGGATTGGTTTCATAGGATCTTCCTAAGAAAGTAGATGCTCATAATTTGCTCATAAAGAACACCGACTATACATACTATTTCTGCTGTGTCGTCCTTAAAGCAGTTCGCTCTCATATTCCATATGATTTGATGACAGAATAGCTGTGATATCATCGCCGTTTCAAGAATGAATCTGGCAATATAGCCTATAAAATGTATTTCGTTTTTGTAACTCTTCGTCACAGACAAGGAGCTCACCGAGGTCATCGAATCGTAGAGCCTGGACGATTTGCGGTACGAAGAAGAATGTCAACTCGACAGGGTGTTCTTTGAGAACCCGGTGGGCGTATTGAAGCAAGTAGGGATCATTGTTGTGTTTCTTTTCGAAGAATGTTATGGCAATTACTGGTGGAACGGGGCCCCAAAGCAGGATATGCTACCCAAATCATCAGCCTAGAGCCAGAACCCCATACAAGAGAGACAGAACCTTGAGTTCCCTCTTTTGATTCACACGGGTGCCTTCATCAATCAGGTAGCGTAACCCTTCCGGTGTATGCAAAGCAGCACCGGGGTCCCTGCGAACAAGCTTTTGAACCTCGGCGTGGGCTGCGGGACTTTTGAAGCGCTCCATCATATGAATGGCTATAGCTGGATCTATCTCCCACACGTCCCGTGCAACGATAGCCCAGTTGCTCTACTCAAGCATGAGTTAGCTGTTTGGGAGCAGTCGAGCAGAACCTCACCTCAGGTACCATTCTTTCAAGAGTCCGAGGGTGGTCGTGACCCCTATCTGTGTAGTTGGTGGGATTTGCCCAAACAGAAAGTCGGCATAACTCGTTTTCTACGAGTACTCGGAGCGGATGGATTATATTCTTGAGACGGATAGCATAGACTATTGAATGTTAGCCTGACTCATGCAAGGCGATAATTGCACACACGGGAGTTCTTCGTGATTGACTGGGCAGGGGGTAGGCTGGATAACGAAAAATGAGCTCGAATTGAGTCGGTCTCAAGATGCCCAAAAAACTCCGAGAGAACTCTGATGTCGGCATCCACCTGAACCCGGTTCGCCCCGAAAGACCATCTTACAAAGAAGGTCAACATCTAAAGCGCCAAACAGATAGAGACACCTACTGGGGCCGAACCGCAAACCATGCGTACGCCGTGCGATAAAGATTTTCACGTATCGTACACTCAGAAAAGATATCCAGATTCGAGCTTTTCAATGTCTCAAAACCAAACAAAAGGAAGGAATATCGTAGTTCGCGGGCGAGCGGATGTGTACTGGAGTAGATTGAGTGAAAGATTCAACATGTTCTGAAGGTTAACCCACCTGAACAATTTGTATGCGTGGGTAGACCGTAGGATGATTTGTTGCATAAGAAATATAACCGTTGATCGACGATAGCGAGCAGCTTGCAATCGACTGAACAACATCTGCAAAACAAGGGTATGTGGCAAAAGAAGACGTCGCGCGTGGGAGGTTGCACGGTCGATCTCTTCCTTGTCTGTAGGGCTGTATCCGATGGCGTCGCAAAGCGGGTCATCGTAGCTGTGGTTGACGTAGTCAATGCAGGATCACGAAAGTAACGAGATAAAAATTCTGACTTCAGTGATTGCGAAAAAACACCCCTCCTGTCTCTCACTGTGGCAAACCAAGCCGCCAAAATCTCGCTTATCAGAACAACCTCGGTACCTGGCTTCTCCGCTATTACCCACGTCCAAGCCTCAATGCCAGCAGCTATGGCAGATGGTGTGAACACCTCGAATGGCAGACTGACAAGGTAATGCAGGAGTGTGTACTCGCACTGCCGATCGTCAGTCACACGGATTGCATAAAGGACCATGTTAGTATCTACCTTGTCCAACGCTATGACAGTCGCCGCGCAGCGAAATAGTAGGCGTTTGAGATCTTGGACAGTCAAAGTGCTTGTCTTCCCCAAGATAGCGTTCATGGTATCCCCCATCTTTTGCTTCAGGGCTAAAATGTCGGTGACAGTTGCATTTTGCGGAGGAACTTTGTCCAACACGTCTTGGGCTACATTGCGATGTATATGAGGCACTATTTTTAGGTGCGCGAAACCACCTGCCTTTTCGACTAGCCAACCGTAGACCTGCAGATTCACCTGCAAAGTAACCTTTACTAGCAAGCTGGCTCGCAAGCACCTTTGCACGATCATATTCCCAGTTGGATAGGGAATGAAGGGAAGCTAAAAGAGATCAGAAACTAGTGTTCACTGGTACTAGCGTCACTTACTTAGTTGTCGATGTGGCGGCCCGAAGGCTTTGGCAAACTTTTCTGCCATGGATGCACCAAGTTCTGATGTATCAGAGCCAGTAAAAAATTGTGCTGCAGCAAGGTATTTCTGTGAATCAGACATTATTTTGCGTCCTACGGGTCAGATCGGGAAAGAAGAACCTGGAGAGTTGACTGTAGCTCTATCGGAGCGCGACTCAAAGCAAGCTCGAACCATCTGCTTGCATGTGCTTGCAACTGCCGAAGAATATCGTTTCTGACTCTGTAATCGTCTGTCAACTGCAGACGTATACCCGCCCGCTCAGAATGGAATTCATATATGGGATTGTACTAAGATGGCAACGTGAGAACGCATAAGCTTTGATCGAGGATAGTACTAACCTCGTCGAGGTACTCATTCTCACACGCACGTCTCAGGAGTGTGAGACACTCAAGAATTGCGTAGACAAGTGTCGCGTCGCACATCAAAGACGGAAACGAGGTGATCAGACGATTAAGGTACCTCGACGCGACCTCACGAACACGAGCAATACGGTGGGTACTGGCGACAAGCAAGTTGCACAATTCTGAGGAAAGATCGCTGGGAAGGGCTTGTTCCGCAGCTTGGGTGTTCAGATCAGCACTGCACCCTCGGATTACCTGTTTGCTCTGTTAGTTTCTGCCTGCGCCAATCAAATGACAAAGCACACATTGTCAGCGACAGCATCCATGCATGTATTCAGACCGTTTTGTTGATTCAAGCTTGGATTGGTGAAATACGAAACCAGAGAAGAAGGTAAGCCAGCAGCAGAACGCATTGATTCTATGTCATGCATAGTCAACAAAAAGATGACTTGACCCGTTGATAACGACCGTAGGTCGCTAGCGCCTGAGGCAATATGTCGTGTAAGATAGGCACGGTGCTTTGCCAGAACCTTGTAGCTGATTAGCATCTTATTGCCATAGGACAAAAAAGCATACCGAGTGGGCGTATTCGTGTCTTACAACCGTACGATACTCCAAGTCGCTTACCGCATCCGATACACCCTCAAGAACGAGACATGGTGTTTTCATCGCGATCTTTGCAAGCGCAGGCGATAGCCATGCCATGGCACTCTTCTCTCTGTCCTCTTCCCCAGAGGTAGTAAATTGGAAAAGAACACATAAGAACCACAGGTTGCGGAACAGATTGGTCAGCTCGGAGGTAGCATGGACGTGGGGTGTGAAGTCAGCATGACCCAGGAGAGCCTCAATGGGAAGAAGTAGTGAGGCGAGTTGTGCTATCATCTCTTCGATCTAAAGAGCCCCCCTGTCGTTAATCATGACGCCAGGAGACAGGGGACAACAGCCGACCTTCGAATTGTGTCCCGCAGGAGCAGCATTTTGGATTGCCACGCCTTTGTCAGAAAAGAGAGTAAGGAGTTCCTCCAAGTATACATCATAGAGATCAGGTCTTTTGTCGATTTCTCGAGCAAGTCTAGTCTGAGCTGCCAATACCTAGTCGTGCCATTATGAGTAGGGATTCTGAAGTTTTCACGAAATGATTAACCTACCATATTGTTAGAGAACCTAGGGTCTTCCGGATTTGCCGTACGATTGATAGCTGAAAACGCACGGATGACATCGCCGAAGGCATCCTCAGGAGCAACCAAGGCTAAGTCCACCAAGTTGTACGCAATAGCTGCCTCGACGGTAGGTTCCGCACCGAGGAACCTTTGCAGCAGCATAGAAATTGTCAGCTTCGTGACCTCTTCCTTGTCAAATTCCAGAGCTAGCCGTGTCACAATGGATATTGTAGTGATACCAATAAGACGCTTTTCCTCGTCGGAACGACCCCCAAGACCCACATCTTCGCTTTCGAAGTTGAGCTGATCGGTAGAAGACGACAAAGGAGGCGTGTAAAGCGGATTGTGTAGAAGCTGCTGCGAGGAAGACTCCAAAATTTCCTGGCTTGTTGCAGCAATGTAATTCAGGAGGGAATACATGTTGGACATGATGGAATCTTCTCCTGGGGCCAGCTGTCCAATAAAATAAATGACAAATATTCACTATAATCTAAACAAGTCTCACCTTGATGCATAAACCAAAACATTTTGCTGCGGCCGTAAGCGGTGGTGGAGAGCGGTTTTCGTCACTGAAAGCGAACTCGAATATTGGGAGGGGAGAGGTCACGAAACGACGTAGGTGATGTACTAGCTCCTTCGCGATGTCAGGGAAGCTCTGGACAAGCACAGTCATTGCTTTGAGAGCTGCCTCCTGGACCGAGTTGTCCATTATTGGAGTCTTGTCGCTCAAAAGCAGACCAAGACAGGCGTAAAGGTCAGGATCAAGCTCTCCCAAGGCAACGGAACATACAGATGCCAATTTCTGCGAAGCAAAATAAGATCGTTTACGTTCTTGGAGAAAACGAGACGTACTAAGCTTTCGGACATCGTCTCCCATGCATATGTGTCAATATGAGGCTCTGTGTCCATATCCTGTATCTGTACCAATAGATCTTTGAAGCATTGCAGAGATCCCCTTGTTGTAGAACGCAAGGCATCTTTCGTCGCCCCATCCTCCATAGGCAACTTCTTCGCAGCCCTTTTCATCAAACTCAGCCAAGCCTTGTTGGCGGCAGCAGCTTCTTTCAGCGGTCCTCGATACCGGATACCTTCCGCCGAGACAGTAACAAGTGCTTGAGCAAGCACAGTCCATTGTAACTCCATGACACAGCAGACAATAAAATAGCCACTCAGAGGCCTCCCAAAGTTGATGTAGCGTGTGATGAAAGCATGACAGAAGAAAAAAGTCTTTGGCGAGTCTGGACTTTCTTCAGCTTCTTCATGAGTATCGAGAATGAATTGGTTAATGCATTCAAGAATGGGATCCTGGACTAGACTGGCAAGAGCGTGTGATAGAAGTTGCCACTGTGTCATTGTCCAAGGAAAGAGCATCGAGGTAATTGCACGGTAGAGGCCGTGTACAGACGGAGTTAACTGTGTCAACACCTCAAGCGCTAACTTCAATATTAGTCGATGATCCCGAACTCAGAATAAATCGAGAATACTCACGGCTCGCTTCCGGGAGCTGTTGCACTACTTGAGCAATGAATCGTAGGATAGCATCGACTGCGCAATCCACCCGTTCCGGGTGAATGGAACAAACCCGTAGGATAGCAGAAACCGTTGTGTATACAAGCTGATCCGGAAGTGCCCATTCTATAAGAGGAGGATAAGAGTGAAGAGATGGAATGGTAGACATGCTCACCGTCCCATGACAGAGATTGGTCGTAATCAATGTGAGGTGCGTCATCTAAAACATCCACGAGAACCGTGATCAACGTATCAACTTCATCTTGAACATTCTTGTCGGGAAGGTTTGCAACCATTTCTCCGAATGCAATATTGCAATGTGCCCGAGTTTCCGACTTGTAAAAACGATCAAAAAGTGGGGTTGGAGATACAATAATCATGGTACGTACCATGTATATCCTTGGACTCGTGTTCGTGTCTAGTATCACACTGTTTGACTCGTCGTTATCCCGTGGCGTAAATTGGGCTTTGGATTGGATGAGATGCTGAATGCTCAGGATGTCATCTTGAGTGCCTGGCTCGTGCGTGGCCAAGTCAGATAGAATGCGTTGTCGAATATTGAATTCCAGACTAGCGACAAGTGATTAATGCTGGATGGTTTGACAATAGCAGAAACAAACCAATCCATGACTTCTACTTCTCTCGTCTCGTCGTCACGTTGCAGTTCTCTAACGAGAGCTGGAGAGGAGCCCGAACACTGGGAGCAAACTATATCATGCTTACTATAATTGGAAATTTGCACGTGCACGCCGCACATAAGCTTTACTATCTCTCAGTGTGAGAAACATGAAGGCGCTATAGCCAAGTGGTTACGGCGACAGATTCGAATGAAAGCGATATCTGTTACTCTTCGAGTGCGCAGGTTCGAATCCTGCTGGCGTCGCTTTTATTATCGGTTCCCAGTTTTTTTAGGGTCAGCCATTATGAGGAAAACAATCCGTCTATGATTTAGGACTTCAATGCCTTCACAGTTCTTTTATGATCCACCTCCATATCTTCAAACAAAATTTGGATGAAATCTGGCAATCGTTGAAGCAACGCACTCATGCGTCGTGGCTGTGTTACTTGCTTCAGGCCACGACCACTAGAAGGTATGCATATGACTGCGCTCAGTGACATCGCGTTCTGGGAGATCTTGAATGCCAAAGTCTTCGATTCTCGCCTTCAAAATTTCCTGGGCAATTTTGGCAATCTTGGAGACCGACTCATGAAATACCCTGCGGCACCAGCCCTTTCATGTGGCTTTTTTCTCGTCTTCGTGTCAACATGCTTCTTGGTGTCCTCGCGACCATGGTGTCGGTTTCGAAAAGAAGACCAGATTCGCGCCAGGTCTGCTCTTCAAGCTCTCCTCAATGTCTTAGTGCCAACGTGCTCGCTTTGGTCGATCCACTACATCGAACTTGCGAGCGTTCTCCGTTCACGCGTCGACATACCTCTTGAAGTGATCATCAAGGATATGGTCGATGGCGTTATCGAGTTTCGCAACCCGATCAACGACTTGGCAAGCCTTGTGGGTTTAGGGACAACTGTAAATGGACATACCATACACATAAGCGTTGATTGGATGTGGTGGATCGACTTTTTCGAGTGGTGCATGTTTGTCGAGGTGCGTACTATACATCACTTCTACGAGATATCCGAGTTACACAGATCGGGCAGTTTAAGTCAGGTACGTATATGCGGTGACCCAGACCAAGTTGTTGCGTGTCTATCCACTACATCTTAGGCTCTTCCTTGTTCGGCTCGTCACGATACACGTCAAGGCTATCTGATTGGCTGCACAACGATGTGCTTCCGGACTCAACTTCTCCGATTCTCTCCTTGACTCCATTCGCTCTGACTTGGAAGACCTCGTACCCTCTGTTGTGTCTGGACCGGCTTCCTCCCGGCATCCTTCCCTCTTTAGACACAGGTTCCAAGGCGATACTGGAGTTTACGGCTTTCTCCCCGTCTCTTCAGATATTAAGCACGGACCGCGTCGTTTCTGCCATTCCTTTCATCATCTCCAACTCAGGTCGCCGGCCACGATCCCTTGTGTCTGTCCTTGAACAGCTCACTGCATCATCATACGGCTCTAACATGGCCATTGCTTCGATCTCAAACGTCTCTGCTGACTACGAACGTGCACTGCGTCGTGTGTACAAGTCACTCTCCGAGGATCAAAAGATCCGCGAGGCGTGGGTGGAGACTCTGAGTATCAAGGCATGGCGTCGGGACATGTTCCTCGTGGCCCTCGAGACCGCGCTTGTGCGTCGAGGGTGGATCGAAAGATGGGCCGTTCAAGTTACTGTTGTGTAAGAGGTCGTGTTCACCTTCTAGTGTTCATGTCCCTAATCCGCATATTGTCATCATCGCTCTTGTGACTTCCTACATAAATTCTTTGACTGCATTGCATGTATTCCGCCTTTTGTTAATATGCACTAAATGATGTCGATTCAAACCATTGACCCTTTCGAAAAAAATAAAGAGGATATTTGAATGACAACAGTGAGTGAATCCCAATATGCTAGACCCAGCCGTACATACTTTGGTATTGAGCGACCCTGGGAGATTGGGCTTGACACCATGTAATGTCGAACAGTACTAGTCTTGATCCTTAAACCAGTATACGGGCTCTGAACTCATCATAGCTCCAACATATGTATAATTTACCTCTTGCATCTCCCTGTTCCGTCTAAAGTTCAGGACCTAAACAATATCCTGCAGGTCCGATATTGAGAGCGGCTGCCTCCCATATGTTCGTCGACGCGAGCTCCCAGATGTCACAAGTGGCCGAACCCACATTCTCAGGTGCCCGTGTTTTGTTGCCGTCAGTAATGCGCGAGGAAGGAATGTCAGGCAGCTCAGCATGTCAGCCTCGATATGTTTAACCTGAGTGATGTTAGGTAAACAAAAATGAAGCGTATCTGATGGCATACCAGAACTGGCTGGACTATAGAAACTTCATTTCTAGACGGTGCTGGATGATATGTAGGTGTTGAGAGGCGAGGGGTTGAGGCAGTGGCACGACGATATGCTGCGGCTAACGAGACACTGGATGCCATCGAAACACGCGCATGATGACCATGTTGAAGTTTTGGCCTGTGTAGCGTACCACTAGAAAAGTCCCACTGTATTGGTTAGATCAGAATCAGTGCGTCTCAAACATGTACACAAGCAGACCAATATTAGTTTGTTGTCTTCTCCAACGCTGCCAAACCGGTATGTCCGTCCGTCACATTTTGGTGCATCGAATGCCACAGCAGACACGAAAGATGAGTGCCCTTGACATCTAGCTACCACACGCTGCTCCCATGGAGAAAATATCGTTAAAAGGTCGTCTTGTCCGCCCGTCTGTGAGAAAGTCGCCAAATAGAATGAGAGGTAGTGAGGTGAAGTGCAAAGGATATAAGTTACCAGGATAAGCCGGCCATCGGGCGACCATGTGACAGAGGTCAATGCACCGAAGTACGAAGCATAACAATCAACAAGTCTAGGATGTCGTCGAGGGGGGTCAAGGGAAAGAAAATGTAGATAGCTCACAGTTCAGCAAATGCGTCGATCACTCTCAAGCAGCCATCCTCTGATATGGCAGCTACATGCTTGACGTCGGGGGAGAATGCGAAATCTAATCAAGGTTTTAGGAAGCTCGCAATCTCGCGGACAAGAGACATACCCACAACGGCGCGCTTACTCAGCCTCCAGTGACTAACGGGATTTCTTGCGACCCCCTTGTCTGCTTTCGCACCACCGTTCATATTGGCTTCGGGATGCCAGGGTGGCACAGTAACATACATGGTCATCAGTGGGTCCCACTCTCCCGTTGGCTGTGACTGATTGTGAGGAAAATGTGGATTGGGTAGCAGAGAAGATGGTGTCGATGATTGAATGGTGGGCACTGTCACGCTGAACACCCCATCATCGCGTTCCTTGTCGTAAACGATCATCGTACCATCTGCATGGGAAACAAGGAAGAGTGTGGAAGATGCAGGGACCCAGCGCACTGCAGTACACGGCGAGGAGGAGATGGAGCCCTCGAAAGCCAACGTGAGCAATGAGTGATGTGTTGTGGTTTGCAGTCACACCTGTTTGTTAAGACGAACATATCGACTGGAGATGGGATCTACGAAGTAGGACGCTCAGCACACGTTTCCGGAGGACAACGAGTCACGACCCACCAAACCAGACGAGGTCGCCCGTATTGAACCCAATGACAACGTCGAGTCTCTCGGGCGAGGCAGTGAAGTCATTGACGTCATGACAAGTGGGAAACGCGGAAAAACTGATCCTTGTGAGTGGTTCCTATTGCAGGGATGTTAGCAGTGATATAGATGTATATTAAGCGCTGCACACCTTGGCCTTGGTGCCAACTTCATACCAGAGAAAGGTCTTACCGGAGTTGTAGAACGTGAATGTCACCTCACCCTGTTTACCGGTAAGAACCTTGTTGAGTCCCTCGACGCTCTGCATGCGCGTTATGAAGGTAGACGAAGTCGTGCGCATGTTGTGCTTCGGTTTCGAAGAGGTGGATTTCTTCTTCCCGGGGCCGAATGGGTGCGCAAAGAGCTTGTGCTGGGGTTCATCCTGTACGGTCGTTGCTTGGGGGGACGATCCGTCGGGTGTAGTGAGGTTGTCGTCCGGGGTATCGCTGGAAGTCAAACTGCGATCATCTGACGACTGCTTTTCCTTCTCCTTGTCCCTCTCCTTGTCTCTGCGAGAATCCTTGTTGAGGTTCGCGCCAAGCAATTGGGCGAGCCCTGGGGAAATTGCCTGCTTCGAGTGGTTGAAGTGGACGGTGACGGTGGAAAGGCGGGTAGGGTAGAGAAGAGCGGCGCTCGGAGGTACGGAAGTGATGGGTGGCTTGTGCTCTTCTGTGACGGAGTAGACGCCTTCCGGGGCGACGAATGCGCTGTCGCTCTCCATTTTAATATTATGGGTGGAGAAGAAGTTGCAGTTATGACCGCGAGAACGTTCTACTACTACTCTCGACCAATCGACCACGGCGCCCGCCGGCTCAGTTGGGAATTGTGGTGTCCGGCAAAGTATCAAGTGAGGATCCCGGATCTTGTCTATCGGCTCAAGCTTGCCTACTGACCATGTTCAACACCGCCAGTTCTTCCCTTCTCCGTCCCATTCCCCGCCTCTCTGTGCTCGTATGTTCCATTTATTACACACTGCTCATCTCTCTGACCACAAACAGAGGCATTGTTCCCGCCGATGGTACTCAGCCAACACCGTCGAGGCACCACCAGCAGGTGGCAATCTCACCTCCGTAGCATCCTCCCAGTTGCTTCGCTTCACTCGTGAGACTGCCCTCCGGACGCCCGGTTTGACATGGAC
>JBBPOK010000077.1:0-84323 GCA_038091415.1 Leccinum variicolor | reverse complement strand
ACGTGATGGTTAATAACTACCATCGAAACTAGAGCCGACCCCCCCAGGTTTTTAACAGTTACTAACCAGTTATTAACCTGCTAAAAACTAATCGGTTATTAACATTTAGGTTTCCGCCCGTACCCTATCTCGCATAATATCATCATTAGGTCACGTGCTCATATTAACTACCACGCGTAGCCCATCATAAGCAGGTCGAACCCACCGATCCTCCCCATCCAGACCCTCCCTCATCATCGCCATTCCCTCCTTCACCCTCCCTCTCACCGCTAGAGATACCCCCGTGCAGACGTTCACGTATTCGTCGTGCGTCAGATCGTGGTTGAACCCGATCATGTAGCTCCTCTTTGCACCTATCCTCCGTATCGTCTCTGCAGCGTCTCGCAATCCCATGTGTGACATGTGCCCGCTGAGCCGCAAACAGTCCGTCACAAGCACAGACTTTTGCCCGCCCGCCTGAATAACAGGCCACGCGTCGTCCGGTATACGTGACACGTCCGACATGTACACGATCGCATCCTGCATGATGAATCCGAAACAAAGGTACGGACGGATCTTTGCGGCACCCCCTATCTCCGTTTGATCTGGCGTGGGTTTGGTCGAGAATAGACGTCCATGTTGTACTTAACAAATTAATCAGCATCACACGTCCACTAGCTTGGCCAGGTCTCGCCCACCTAAGAATGGCATGATTCGTATCCCATCGATCTCGAATGGGACCCTATCCTCTATGATGTGCCACTTGAACTCCGGAACCTTTTCGCGTGAACGTCAGCCTATCACACCGTCCCAGATCCTCGGCGACGCACATCGCCACCTCCTGACGCAAATTCTTTCGCCACAAGGTATGGAAAGGCCCGTTCGATTTCTGCAAGTGTCTCTCGCGAAACATACACATCGATATGCTTCTGTATTGCGCCTCCCAGAGTCCACACTACCCGCTCGTCAGCTAATCGGCACGCAACCAGAAACAGAACATCGTCACCTCGCAGATCATCCAGTCCGTTCATCGCTGAATCAATCATCATTTTGCTCTTTCACCATCCGAGATCAACCTGACCCACCATCAGCGTGTGCATGAGTAATGAGCACCCCGTCAATCTCTCGTAACCCGTGTTTCGGAAACCATTCCACAGCGGCCGCCTGGAAGTTCTTCCCCACATCTATTAACAGCGTCCTGTCCGAAATGATAGCAACCGATGATCAAACCCACGCCGGCGTGGCTTCGCGCAGCCCAAAAAAACACGCACGTCTTCTTCCCATCCTTGCCCGTCATCCGAACCACCGCCGACGTATTCCGTCTGATGTTCTTCTTTCCTTCCGGCGTGAGCGTCGATAGACATGTCTTGCACGGTTCTACACCTTGTGGTGCCGTCAAGCAGTGCACCAGTGGCACTGAGGACGAAGTGCCCGTCCCGAGGAAAATGAGTTCGATTTCTTCGTTGACAGTGTTCTCAGTCGACGAAGAGCCGAGCTTTTCATCTATACTGTTTCTGTTTGCGTGGACAAACCGGGTATCATCGGAAGTGGGAATAGTGTCTATTGCCATTTGAGTCCTCGCAGATTACAGCGACGTGTCTCGTCGTAGTCGCCCGTATAGAGCGTGGTCCAGTCCTCAGTGTTTCCGCTAAGTTTCCAACAGTCTTGCAGTTCGAGTCCGTGACGGAAGAGGACAGAGGGTGAGCCGTTGTCCTCACCGTAGTAGCCCAACTCGGAAGCGATCTGAATGATATTGGTTTACGTAACAACATATCTGACTCCCACAAAGTGGAGGAGGGCCATGGATGGATGTGCGCGAACTTTTAACTCATTCATTCTTGCCCTTCACTAGTAGATGTTAGTAACCGTTCGCTCGCCCTCGTTTTCGGGATACGGGTCTCTGGCATAAATAAATGTAGTGTAATCAGAGAAACACAGGAACAAACAAACGGAAGCGAGAGATGCTACAGTCGATCATCAAGGCAAAAAAAGACATGGAGAAACGGAAGATCAAAGCACATAATACACTCAAAATCAAGCAGACAAAAGAAAAAGGGCACAGCATACGAGAGAAAAAGACAGACAACGCACCGTTCCCGCCGAGGCTCCATCCAATGGTCCCCCGTTTTCATTCACCCCTTATGTCAAATCATCCGGATTAAACCACTGGCGGAATTCCTCCCAGTTGATCCCAGCATCCTCAGGCCTAAACAACGTCTGCATCTCAAAGTCCTCCAGCTGACCTGCAACACTCTCCATAAACTCGGTCGTCAAAAAATTGCCAGGGACGTCTACACCAGCCACAGCAGGCTTGTTTTTTCTTTTTCTTCTTCTTTTAACGTCAATTTTTGTCTTATTGCGGAGTATGCGTACTCTCCTAGGAGCAGGTTTGATTTTCGGCGTCCCGTTCATCACGGCAGACGGAGAAGGCGCAGTGATGCTCGAGCTCGTGGCGCTAGGCGGAGCTGGTGCCGTGCTCACTTGTGCACCAGCGTTCGGCGGATCTTGTCCACCCGTCCCGGGGTTGGGCGGCTGATTCCGCGGGGACCCCTCGGCGCCGTTCGGCCCAGGCGCTTTCATATCCTTGAGCTGCTCCTTGGGTGGACCACCCGGCGAAGGCGGTGGCATCATCCCCATCGGCTTGTTTTGTCCCAATCGGTTATTTTGCGGGCCAGGGAACTGCATCTGTCCTGGACCTGGACCTTGGTTGAAAGGTGGTTCACCAGGAGTAGGAGTGCCCGCTCCACCACCGGGCAGACTCAACATGGCGAGATACTTGGTGACCACATGTACGCCTTGGTCATATTGCATTTGCTAGACAACACACATGACTAACATTCTCAATAATAAAAACTGAAGTGACCATCACGTTTGGTGCCTGGGGACCTCCCATTCCAGGACTCATAGTGTTGCCAGGTATTTGCGGACCCATGGGCATATCCATGCCGGGGTTGGTCATTCCTGGCGGACCGTGTGGCGGGAAGTTCATCGGACCACCGGGCATAGGCCCGGGTCCCGGTTGCATCATGCCACCGTTCGTCATCTGTTGTGGCGCCTGCTGTTGTTGTGGATGAGGGTATTGAACCTGGGGTAAGACCTGATCCATGCTTACAGAAGAGCGTCGTACGCCTTTCCTCTGGTGGTGAACTCTCGTTGTTGGGCAGCTGTCCATGCTGCAGGTAATATTAGAACAACAAGCCGAGCAATACGACAAACAGTGTACTTCTCCCGGTGACGTGTTGTTGCGCTTTACCACTCGCTGTTGGGGTGGTTGTTGTTGCTGCTGCTGTTGAAGTTGTTACCAACTTTTGAGGTCCTTGCTGTTGTGGTGTGGCATTTGGGGCTGTGCTTGGCCGGGTGGTGGACAACGCTGACCGGCAAGTTTCCCGGACCAGACTTCGGGATACGGGTTGAATTATGTGAGTCATCTTGTGAATCTTTTGTTTGTAACGTTGCTGCAGGTTTCTTGACAAACCACTTTCGATTCCCGTACAGTTCGTGCCGGTGCATACAATTAATCTTGCAGGTGCAGCTTGAACATTGTTCTGTTTTTGAAACCCCTGAATGTTTTGTAACTTGGTTATCAAAATTGTTGAACTTCATTCATTATGTGATAAATGTGACCTCGAGCTTGTTGGATGACATTGGGATTCTCGTGTCCCAACTCATGTCTTACAAGGTACCTGGAGTACTATGCTTCCGAGAATTACACGATCTTAGGTGATTCAAAACAACTTGCGAAGATTCTAGGTAAATGTTGATCACATTGCACGTTCCTGATCCTGTGCCTCCCCGTTCTGAACTCAAAGTCTGCATCACTTACACTACGTTGGAGTCGGGGACTGGCGCATGTGCACCACTACAATGATAATGATGTAGGGAATACAGCAAAGTGGAATCCTCTTTTCTTTCCTTCTCCCATAGTTTACAATTGCTTGGCCAGAACCAGGCCGTCTGATCCAACAATATCTCATTTCGTGAATACTATAGTGCGCGTCTGATGAGATCTCGAGCCCAAAAAAAATCAAATACATACTGGAAACCACATCTTCTTCCTGCACCTGATGGTTCAAGCTAACCTTTTGTGCATGCGGTGAGAATTTCGACGACCGCCCCTGTACAAATGGTCAGTCGGTTGAGGGGAATACCGGAAATACCCATACCCTGAAAATAGTAGGCTTGAATGATCTCAGCGTGCTCGACAAAATTGGGGCTCACCAAACGAGTCCATATCGGAAATTTGTGGCAAGTGACTTATGGATTCCCAAACAAACGTCCTGCGGAGACTCATATCTTGTACATGACAAAACCAGCGTAATGATGCTCACCTCTATCGTAGCCCCTTTTCGCATGCACACAGGATCTGACAGATCAGGACGTTCCCCACGTTTCTTCGTATATACTTTGACGAGACCAAGACTTTCCCATATCCGTTCAATCAGATAGTCGAGACTGAACATCAAAGACAATTGTATCAATGAAACCCGTGAAGAATTTGGATTGTCAACGCACTTCAAGTCCATCTCGCAACTGATGACGACTGTGCTCTCCGTTCGAGCAAGCTTATCGACCTTCATAAGAATGTAAGCATGAACCTCAGTTGTGAATGGGGATAGCTTACGAGCTCCAAACTAACTGCGTCTATCTTATTATACACATCTGGGATAAATACGTCAAGAGACAGAAGAAACAAATAATTTCATTTCAAGACTCACAGAGACATGGGATATATTTGCGTGTGCCTAAATTCGTGGTTCATGCGGCCGCGCGACTTGATGATATGACACGCCTACCGATTAACACATCTATAAATTCATCCGTGGTGATCTGGAAGATTGGCAAATTAAGTTTCGGTATAAAACGTGAATTGACTATTCTGGTCTTACGTCCTCTCGAATCATGACATCACAATTGTGTAGCTTGTCTTCAGACGGTGAGAGAAATTCCATGTTCATAGAACGAGCTGGACATACAGCTTGCAAGGATTGTTCGTATTGTCTTCTCGTCCGTTTTTGTCAACCTTACGGTTGTGTTAAGCTTATGAAAAGAGTGAGAGTGCATGGTGGTCGACGCAATTGATACAATACCGTTATCTGTTCAACGACGTTCAGTTGATAAGGACCACAAGTATACGACGACAAGACTATTCACTCCACCGGTTGTCTTGCGTTTGAACACAACATCGGGCTTCCGCTTGTTCAACCGGATGCCTACTGCATCGAGTTCAATTTCCAGCAGGCGTCTCTGTTCTTCGGACTTGGTGGCATCGAGCATAATCAGAATGAGATCTGCGGTCTTTGCGGCTGGCTCGACATGAGGTGTGTCTCAAGTCGTTCAGAGTCAAGACTCACTCGCAACCACTTGTCGGCCTCGACCCCGACCTTTGGCTCCAATCAGGACGTAAAACGAACATGAGTGCACACCGCGTACCTTGACTAGCGCCTTCCACGATCCCGGGCAAATCAAGCAGTTGAATACGAGCACCCTTGTACTCAATCACGCCAGGAATAGCGGTGAGTGTAGTGAACTCATAGGCTGCAGTCTCTGAAGCGGTGTGTGTACATTTGCTAAGGAGCGTGGACTATATAGAACGCGTCTCGGATCAATAGATCTGCAGTCTAAGCTGAAGAGCGAACCTTTCCGACCGACGGGAAACCAATGAGCGCGACACGAGCGTCTCCTGACTTTTGTACGTCGAAACCAACACCTGCAGGACCGGATTTTGAACTCGGTTCGAGGAGTTGGGCGCGATAACGCGCAAGCTTTGCCTTGAGGAGACCAAGGTGATATTCCGTCGCCTACTCGAAATAATCCGTTAGACGTCTGTTCGAGTCCAGTTCAGACAGGAAACCTTGTTCTTCTGCGCTGTTGGGCGCAAGGAGTGAGTAGTAAACTGGGTAAAAAACGGGAGTCATACTCCTCGCCATCTCCTCTTGATGATCCGATTAGATTGTCCGCCGAGTGGTCATCTAGGGCACTCACCCTCGATTTCTTTGATCTGTGTGGGTCTGCGAGTGAGATCATCCTGAGGGCTAAAAAACGGATGGAACACCGACCTTTTCTACGATACCCATGGTGGTATATGATGGAGTCCCGTGACAGTGGCGATGCGACGCTTGTAAGGATGTGGCCGACTTGGAGACTCCTTAACAGAACTTGATGACCAGCATCCGAAGAGGAATTTCGCATCAACCGTCTCTCTTCTCCCTCGAGGAGCAAGACTCAAACGACGGCGACGAGCCAGATTGGGACCCTCCCCCAATCACGAGACCCCACTCATCCACGCCATCTTTGCTCTCTTCCATAAACTCTTCCATGCGTAGCAGAGGCGGCAGGGGCCGTCTGTCACGGGGCAACTACTCCTCCGGTTCAGCTTCAAATTCAATCTCGACACACTATAACCCTCCACACAACCCCGCAAAGTACACCGACATTTACTCCCAGTTCGTCAAGCGTTACAGATCCGAACCTGGCCTAGACGACGATCCGAGGAACGATCCAGACTCCAATTACTTCCAGAGGGGTTTGGGTCAACTCATAGATGCGGGCGACAGTGACGATGAAGATCACAATCGTTCAAGCCTCGGTGGAGACGTGTTCGACCGCTTCTCTGGTCATGCGCACGAGTCCGACTCGATCGAACCTGCAACGGTCGAAGATCGTCAGCGTTTAGAGTGGCAAACCATGCTTGCTTCTGTCCTAGATGGTGATGTACTCAGATCCGAGAAGACTCGCATTGCTGTCGCGCTCGAATCTTCCAGTGAAGAACACAACAACCTCCATCTGAGCATCTGGCTTGGATTGCGAGCAAAGTTTGCTGGAAGGAAGGAGGCAGAAGAACGCAGGCATATTGAAGAAAGGAGGATACGCACAGTAGATCCTGTCATAGAGGAGATAAACTCTTTCAAGCTCATGGACGACGAACGCGATCCCACCATAGCCCTCCAGCGAATCAATTTACTTCTTTGCAAACTCGAGGCAGCCCAGTCCCTTTACCCAACTCTCAAGGCTTTCTACGCAGACAAGGTCGCTGCTTCAGAGCCACAATTTCAGTCCCGCTGCGACACTCTTAATACCTGGTCAACCGTCCTCATGTCCCTGCGTCGTCATATCGCGCTTTTACAGAGATGGACCGGAAGTGAGTCGCTTGATGTTACGAAACCCATCGCTGGCTTCGACGTATATCCTCGTGTGCAGCCCAACGGCAGCTCCAAACAGACGCCCGAATGCAGCTCGTTCATTGAACGTATTCTCAAAGAAGAATCCATTCAAAAGACGTTTGAAAAAGGATCTCTGACTACCGTACATGCTTTCATTGGCACTGCTCGCGATGCCCAGGTCAATCTCTCTTCCTTGTTTGAGGAGATGAACCTCCCCACTTTTGAAAATGAACTGGTCCCCATCATCTCCTTTCCGACCAAACTTGCACAAGCGTGTTTACGCGTGCGCCTTGACTATGTTCAGAAGCTCAGGGATCCAGAAGTTCTCATCATCGATCAGGTCACTGAAGACGTGAAGATCAGTCTTGGGCTAGCTTGCACGCTCAAGAGGCAGTACGAGGCGTTCCTTTCCCCCGATCCTGGCGGGAAGTGGAACCTACCCAGGTGCATAAGCGAGGATTATGATACGACAATCCTAGAGGCCCTGTCGATATTTTTCAAGCTTATTCACTGGAAACTCAAGAGCGGTGTCAAAGGCATCTACTTCAAGGAAACAGACGTCATTGATTCTCAATGGGCAACGTTCAACGATGTCTGCATGACTGTCGTTGGGGCATCCACCGTGGTAGCCGAGCAGGTTTGGTGCGCATGACTACTTCCACTAGAAGGTTGCTACCGACCAAGATCTCATAGCTCGCTGACCAATCGATTGATGGTTCGAGTTGCGAACTACTTCGAGACTCAAGTCCGCCTCCCTGCCTCAGCCAATGGACAGGCCCATAAAATATCCAAAGTCGTTCCCCAAAATGACGTCATCGCAAGCACCCCTAGTCAAATGACGGACGAGCAGAAGGTCATCTGGTACGGCAAGATACTGGACAACGTAAGGTTGCGTTATCGCAAACTTCAACGTTTCGGGAGGTTTGTATGCATTCAACCACCAGGACTGTTCTGACTTTGTAATTTCAGAGCACTCACGCAGAGAATAAGCAACTCGGCAGAATACAATCTTGAAAACGTCCCTCTCGAACAGTTCATATCAGCCTTAGTTGCAACAGATCACTTCCTTGTCTACACTCAGACCTACGAAGAAGACGGCACTTATATAGTAGCCTCAAGCGCACTTCGAGAGCGCCCCGAGGCTATTCGTCGCATTCTTCTTGAATCCTTCCACGTCAATGAGACAGTCAACGACGAAGGTCAACCACATCCGATTGTTGACAACGTGGCAGAGTATCCGGACAGCGAGGAGGAGGATGGAGCGGTGTATCTTTTGTTGTTGTCTCCGCGAGACCAATTCACGTGGAATGGGCTGGTTCTCATGCTGGAGCTGCCGAGAATAGAACTCGACATGAAGGACAACCGGGTGAGGCTGGTTGCAGACGGGACAATGCGCCGACTCGCACTGGCGAAGCAACAATTTGTCGACATCTTTATTCCCGCAGACGAAGACGAGGAGCCGATTGAGGTTATTCTTACACCACCTCACTCTATGGTTGAGCAGCAGGCTCATATACCGGCCGTCAATCGTGAACTGCGCAAGATTTCTCGCGCAACAAACAAGCTCGCTGAATCTATCGTTGATTCGGTTCATTACGTCCGAAACAGCTTGCGAAACGCGGTCCGATACCAGGAATTACTCGAGAACTGGTACTTGTTTGCGTCGGAGCATGGCCAGCACGCGCAGAAGCATATGGAACGCACCACGATGACCAAGTTCAATCGTTCGCTCATCCAACTTGCCATTTCGTGGGTTTCCTTCATTTGCGACGACTGCGATCCTACGGACAGGAAGACGTTCAGGTGGGCCGTCAACGCTCTCGAATTCACGCTGCATCGCACAAGGCGGAGCAACATTCTACTTATGTCAAACGATCAATTTGAGATGCTTCGACAGAAAGTAGCAAGTTGTATGACACTTTTGATCAGCCATTTTGATATCTTAGGTGCCCGGTCGACTCTGGAGGCACGCAAGGAGAAAGAGCGACAGGAGGAGTTGTACCGCGAACAAGCAGCCATCGCTGCGGCAGCAGATCCACTTTTACAGCGCTCGCATTCTCCCGCCAATGACGACTATGTTATCACCTCCAGTGCCTATGCGTACACAGACGCCCATGTTCGCATCTTCTGGGAAAGATCGGTCAAGGAACTCGAAGCTCTAGAAAGGGATCGCGAACAGTTGGGTTCAGAGAACCGTTTAGTCGGGCGTGTGCTCGATGATGAGAAGATGGAGGATCGATCCTTAGTCTTCCTCGCATCTTCCAGCTCAAATATCTCGATTCGTTGGCAACAGCGACGGTTCATTGGTTCTGGGGCATTTGGCTCCGTCTACCTTGCCGTCAACCTGGACACTGGGTCCCTCATGGCCGTCAAGGAGATTAAGTTCCAGGAGCTATCTGGCCTACCTAATCTATACTCTCAAATCAAAGACGAGCTCAGCATCATGGAGATGTTGCACCATCCGAATGTCGTTGAGTACTATGGCATTGAGGTGCATCGGGACAAGGTCTACATCTTCGAGGAGTACTGCCAAGGAGGGAGCCTTGGGGCATTGTTGGAGCACGGCCGGATCGAAGACGAGAGTATCATCCAGTTGTATACGATGCAGATGCTGGAAGGCCTTGCATACCTCCACTCGAAAGGCATTGTGCATCGTGATATTAAGCCTGATAGTATGTTCTTCTCTACCATCGTAGCGGGCGTTCATGAGGCTTACTCGTTCTTCAGATATCCTGTTAGATCATAGAGGGGTCATCAAGTATGTCGACTTTGGAGCATCGAAAATCCTCGCCAAAAATCGCACGATGCAACGATCCCGACGCGGTTCGGACATGGTTAGTTTGGTAAAGACTGGTGCACCCGTTGCTGGACTCGGGGTGAACAACAGCCTGACGGGTACGCCGATGTATATGTCTCCCGAGGTTATCAAGAGCGATAGACGAGGTCGCCATGGAGCAATGGACGTATGGTCATTGGGTTGTGTTGTGCTCGAGTTTGCTACGGGAAAGAAACCCTGGAGCAATCTCGATAACGAATGGTACGTTCTATTTCTTTGACGTCTGTTTGTTATATCTTTGTCATGATACACCTCAAGGGCAATCATGTTCCACATCGGAGTCGCCACCCAGCATCCACCTCTTCCAGAATCGGGTCAACTCAGCGAGCTTGGAATCAATTTTATCAAACAATGTTTGACTCTGGATCCCGCTCTGCGACCCACAGCTGCTGAGCTCTTGGACCACCCCTGGATGATCCAGTTCGGCGAGACCCTCTTGGGCTATGGTGATGGGGATCTGGCGTCTATTCCACCCGTTGAGATACCTCGTGATCAGAAAAGCGACTCCATGGTCTGGAATGAGAAGCAAGCTTCTATTTTCCAGGATAGGGATGTCGAACCCATTCAGATACCCTCTCCTTCGTCATCCTCTTCCAGAGAGGCAACCCCCGACAGTGATTGAGCCGAACCCCCAAAAGCGTCATGTATCTTACTTTTTTGTGCACCGGTCTGCTTTGGTGTTTTTTCTTTCTTTCTATTTTTCGCGGTTTTTAGATCACGTACCCTGTGTAGCAATTACTCAAGCCCCTTTTCTCAATACATCCATCTTGTAGTAGTATTCATTGCTTAGTCGCGAAGACACACTTTCCTCGATGGGAATGCAGCCGGAAGCGGTCGGACCGCTCTGGACGGTACAGCTACATAGCGACGACACATGAATGTATTATGGATTAACAATTCACCCGATAGCCCAGCGCTTATCGTCGGTATGTCTACTGCTACCGCCCATGGCCAAGCACTACCGCGGGATAGTAGCTGTCACGATATCTGCGCTCAGAAGGGTAGGGAAGCATGCGGCTCTTGCTGGGGATTCTTAGACCTCCGGAAGTCCATCTTCGCAGGTTGCGGCAAAGCGATCTGAGCTCGTCCTTGTGGTAGGAGAAGGGCTCGTGAGGTCCTTGTACCAAAGGTAATACGTTTGTTACTTGATGGTAAGACCATCTTCTCCGGGTCGCCAACGACGACTGCCTCGAAATTACCGTCGAGGGGCTCCTGTGCGTTGACTACGCGGCGCCCAATGTCAGCGCAAGAATACAAAGTGCAGACGTAGACCACGCACGATAGTGAGGTAACCCCTTGCCAAAGTTGAGGCGGCATACGACGCCAAGTATGAACGTGAGGAGCGTAAGGGAAACTGAGGAGGTCGTCATGACTCCGAAGAATGCCCAGGTGATGTACGTCCAGCGGAAAGTCGTAGAATGAAACATGGTACCCCAGCCAGCAAGGTAACACAGACACATGATGAGGAACATGAGCATCTCCGTCTTTCGTTCCCGTCTCACTGAATACCAACCCTGTGGAAGACAAGTTTAGCACAGGTGGGCAATTTTGAGGGTCGGCACTCACAAAGGCAAGCCATGGAGGTAGTAACTGTGATAGTAAATCAGACGCCGTCCGCCAAGAATGATGCGCACAGTACTCACAATGAGAATCAAGATTAACACAGGGCGGTACACGCGTGCCAAGATTGCCATATGAGCGATAGCCCCGTTCCAGAGCTGATCAAGCCACAATGCTATCGAAGCGACGATGAAAAACAAGGAGAGCTGGATAATGATCGACAACATCAACACAATGTTGTAGATACGACTGATCGTGCCAGACGCCCCGAAGCGCTTGAATGTCTGCAAACTGAATGCCTATGAAGTTTGTTTGAGCGCGAATCGCTGAATGACATCGCAGAGAAAAACCAAACCTTCGATAACCGCCAAGATAGGAAAGCAGAGATCAATAAAGCCACAGCATTCAACACCAGGCTCGTCATTCCAGCATCTGAACGAGATTTCCAGGTTGGAAGAAGGTCAACTGGGTGACAAGCTCCATTTGTCGTCACCTCTGCAAAATTCTTGTGAAACTGCGTAGTCTTGAAGATCTGGAACCCCGCCCACCCAGTAACTGCTAGATGGGTTACGAGGGAAGCTATGCTGAAAATGATGGTCTTAGAGCTGATGAGATATTAGTCTGACAAAAGCCTCACATGTGTGGGACTGATTCGTTCAAAATCTAAAATGAATCAGACTATATGCTTTTCTGCCATCGAATCGACACTTACTGCGACAATCGACATTCCCAATACCCAGATCTGGAACATGATAAAAGCAACATCTTCCCTCTTAGTTTCTCGCAAACTAGAAATCTATCCTTCAGAAAGGAGGGAAAAGTCATCTCAGCCCGTCATACGCACACCTGGACAGGCCATCCTAGAGCCCGTAGGCACCCGGTGTCAAGGATCGCGCTCTCGTTCCCTCGAAGGCCTTCCACGATAACATGTACTTCGTCGATGGTGTTAACGGTTGCAACAGCTTGAGTGCTAGTATTACGCTGAAGTCAAGGGTGAATGTAACTGCCTTGCACAAAACGCCAGGGCTAACCTTGACAATTGCGGGCAATGGATCTGTTGTTCCATTCATCCCCATCGCTTGCACGACGGAAGTTGGCAGCATTGTGTTGCTTCCGACCATCCCGTCCCATATCACTTGGCATGAGCTAGTGCTGAATGACCTTGGCATATCATGACAAAGCCGAAGATCGTCTCCAAACACGTAGAATGAATTCGGGTCGATAGCATTGCCCTGTTCAGTGATGGAAGCCAAGAAATCGGCCGCTTCGGCATTGATATAGAAAGCTTGCGCTTGGAAAATCACTTGCACGACGCAATGCAATATCGAAAAGATAAAATAAATGGTCGTAACTCTGGTGAGAGTTATTCGATCCCACTACAGAGATGGGTCAGAAAATTGTAAGTAGTCTCATTGATCACTGTGACTTACAAAGAGCTTGATTTTGGCGGGCAGAGGGAAGAACGACCAGAGATCTTTTACACGCATGGTCAACTGTGAACACCTGGGACGAGAAAGGTCAGCCTATGCTGCCAAACGTAGCGAAGGTCTAAGTGCAACAGGCGTTTGTCACGCACCCAGTGTCAGGAAGCACAAACGAATAGCAATGCGGCCACCAGGGCAACAGAATAACTTATGCTAACAGAAGCACTGGCAAAGGAACTGAACGGACGGTCCGCTACGTCGGTCCAGCCGGGTTGTAGACTCGCTAAGAAAAATGGGAAGTGGAATAAGGGAAAGCGAGCCACACTGAGAGCACTAAAAGTCGTGATGTACATGTGTCTCAGAGGGCCCGATCTTCCCAATAAAGTAGCATGATGGGGAGTAAATGATGCTGATGGGAATGCATTAGCACCGGACGACGGTGTATTAGTTTGAAACAGAGGAACGAGCGCACATTTGAAGTCTCAAACGGGAGCGTCTGAACGCCAATTGACTGATGCAGTGTCACGGTCAGGATCATACCACGGACCCATGTGATGGTATGTATCATCTGGCAGTAGCCATGTCCGAGTCGGACAATCTGTCAGAAATCCCATCATGTTTTGAGCTTTACCAACTCCCACCGAGTTTCTCGAAGGAGGTGTACTAATTATACATACAAACACCGTGACTGCCCATGTCGGATGTAAGGTGCTACTACTACTACCACGTACATATCGAACAAACATCGAAACAGAAAAGGTCTGATCGACCATAAATGTTTCGTGTCACCTAGCAACCACGAAGGTGGCTGCTCCACCAATCCCCTCCAGTATACATATAACAGAACAAAAACCCCTGGATAATAATGTGAATGTGATAATGATACTCAAACAAAGCAAGCTGTGTCTGAAATCAAAGCAGTTAACTTTGATACCAACGATGGTTCTTTGCAATGAACCAGAAAACCGTCTCTTCGTCGTCGAGGGTCTTGAGCCATCCAGGCAAACTCTGGATGGTCTCCATACTTGCGTTGGTTCGGCACTCTAGAGCACCGTCCTCTTGTAGTGATGAGAGAAGGTCGATAATCTCCTGTCTATCGTACACCGTTCGCAGACGCCATCGCAGCTCGACCTGAATCTTAAATGAAACGAAAAAAAGTGCGAAGTGCCAGTAAAGCTCACCTGGCTAATACCAGGGTGCAGAAAAACGACACCGACTACAGCTTGTTGTCCTATTCTCCATGCGCTGTCGAGTCTGTATCCGCGAAGATCAAGCCACCGTCTAGGGGTGATGAGCATCAGGGGTTCATCGGACACCACTACGCCCAACGCTCCACAGTAGTCCCCAGCCACTATTGTTGGAGCTTCAAAGTATGTCCAGGATAATATAGGAGGGGTCGTTAATGTCATCCTATGAATGAGTTCGAGGACATGCTGCTCTAGCCCAGCCTCCAAAGCCTACAACACTTAATGGACGTAACTCAGACAAAGTCGAGAACTTACTAAACATGTTGCCTTGTGCATTCCATTCTCCTTCAAGCCACGTGCGGAGTCAAGGATTCGGTTAGCAAGATCACGATCTGACTGGCTGAGGTTGGATGTGAATGTTGAAAAGGCAGTATGAATACACGCGGAGCAGTTGATGAGCCCAGACTCTGTTTTGAGGGTGCACGCAGCTTCCTCTTCATCAAGCGTTCTCCCGTGGATATCTCCTGCTGACGCGCTGGAACCAGGTTCGACAGTGGGACTTTTTTGATCTTGGGTCCCGCCCGCGCCTAGAGCGGACGTACGGGAAAATTTCAACCGTATACTAGTTTCAATATCCTCATCGTCTGGCCAGCCAGTCAACAAACATCCAAACTCAAGTGGGACTACTTCACCTGCCCTCTTACTATTCCAATCAATCTTCTGCCTGGCAGCTCGCGTCTGAGATAGATCCAGGGTAAAATCAACCTGAAAACCTGAGTCAAAGAACGTAAGATACTGATGGATCCTCGCTTACTTGATCCTCGGAAACAAGCTGCAATAACGTAGCAACGTCTCCCTCCGATGCAATTAGGGGCCACTCCATTTCGTCTACCACCCTTTCGACAGCGATGTCTTCCAGCGAGATCGCATCCTGGAACAGATCTCGCGGAAATGGCCCGCCGAGGCCGTTGAGATTGCTGCATCATCATTGATCAAATATTCAACTGAGTGCACCAACACCTACGTGTCTGAGATCTTGAGCATCCTGCCTGGCTTTGGCTGCTTCGGATCTCGTATACGCTTGGATAGCACCCCATGGTGCAGGAGATTGGACTTTGCAATCGAGACCCACTGGTCCCCGGCACTACGAAGCAATCGAATGGCACTATCGGAATCATAAAGCTCAACTGGTGTGCCGAACACCATCTTTAAATATGTAAATATCCGCGTGAACGAAAGATGGTGAAGACGCATACCTTCATCGCCGCTTCCGCGAGTTGTACCTTATCATTTTTTGTAGCTTCGCACACGCCATCAGGTTCTCTCGTAAAGGCTTGGCACCGAAATTGTTTTTCCCTGCCTTCTTCGACCGTTGTGCCCCACATAAAATCCCACGCCGGCGCAGACTCAACATCCTCTCCAACGTCATAAAATTCAAGGAGTTCTGTGACGGAACTAGCCAGTTTACTTGGCGTCTCGCGTTCCACGAAACCCACCCGCCTGATTACCGTTGAGATTTGCTGCTGAAGAAAATAAATATGGCCGACACTTACAAAGCGTTCTTATCCACATGTTTCCGCAGGAAAGTGATGTGGGTTATCAAGTTGAAATTCGAGGGACTGTTTGGATCTTCATCGGGAAGATAAGGTGTCCCTCTGTATTGCAACCAGACCGCATACCACTGATCTTCCAGGCGTTTCATATATAGATCATCGGCAGCACTTTCTTTGAGATGTATGATACGCTGCCTGACCGAGTTGCGTGGTACTGCCGGGAATACTTGATCGAAAGCCGACAAGTCGAGTCTGGAAGCTCGGCATCGAGCTCGGATAATGGCAGAGGCATCACGAGCTAGCTCATCGAACTCCCGCGTCCAATGGAATCTCGGTCGTCTGGATGCTAATTCAAACCCTTTGTCAGTTCCCATGACTCCCAAGAACACACTATGCATTTCTTTACCTTCGCTTTCTTCCTTTGCTTTTCCTTTCTTTTTCGCGCTCACAGTTTGCGCGATGGGTGGGCCTTGCTGACTGATCAAGAACTCGATTGACTTCTCCGGAGGATTGGGTACTACAGGAGGTGGCGCAGCAGCAGGGCCGCGCACTTGAGGACCCAACGTTGCCCTTGACTGCGATGTGATTCTCTTCGAGACTAACTGAGTCTCTCTGATAGCCCCTTGGACTTCATTTTCCCAGCGTGATTGGTCTTTCGTGGTCGTAGATTGCATGAAACGACTCCGCACTGCACGGATACGAACAGCCAGTGTGCCCTTCACAGGCTCTGGATGAACTTTATGCAACAGATCATCCCAATCCCGCTCTCGCTGGGCGCGCGTTTCCTCTGCCTTTTTACGCAGAGCTGACTTGGCCTCGATACTCTGTGCTTCTTCCGTTCTTCGTTTCCGTTTGATTCTTTCTCCCACTTTTTTGAGTTCGCCTTCGATCTCTTCTCTTGCGACCGTAGGTTGGTTTGGAGCGTCTTGGCGAGGAGCGCTGGTGACATTGGAATCCTGGTCCAACTGTGGTCCCATCGTTGTAGACGGCACACTTTGGCTAAGTTGGTGAAGAAAATCATTGACTTTCTCTTGTGGAGTATCTGGAAGATAAACCAAGCAAGCAGGTCTACTGACACCAGATGGAGTGATAAGAGAAGTCTTGAGCATCTTGATTCGTCCGCGGTTTTCCAAGTTCTTGAGAGTCGCCTCCGCAGTACGTTTATCAAGTCGAGTACCAATTGGTGCACTAGTTGGCTCCTTGGCTTGTGTCATGGTATCCAGGAGTGCTGTATGCGCCTCAAAGATGTCCTTGGAGTGCATGTTTGCGATTCCTCCCATGCCTTCGATGACTCTGAAAAGCTCGTTTTCGCGTCGCAAAGAAGAAATGTTGATATTTGAGCGCGACTTCCCGCCTCCGTTAGTTCGGCTTCTCTTGGATGGTCGTGGGGACGCTTGCGGGGTCAAGTCTTTGTGCTTCTCGGTGGCAGCTACATCACGACTGGGAGTTGCTGATGATGCTTGCGCGGCCGTCTGCACAGGTTTACAAGTTTAATTTAGGCTGCTGGACTACGCCAGCACATAGAAAGCGCTCACCGCCGCTGATGTGACCACAGGGGCCTCTTGCTGAACAATAGTAGCTGACGACTCGCCCTGTGTGTCATCTTTTTCCAACGACCGAGGGCCACCCAACGCTGTCGTATGGTCATCTCCTGGCTTAGCGATTGAATGTTGGTTCAGGTCGAGCGCGATTGACCGGGAACGTTTTGAGGACCGGCGGGGAGTAGACACAGCTGAACGGCGGGTATGCGTATCCCCGACCCCCTCTTGTGATGCTGGATGCGATATCTCGGGTTCAACGCCAGAACTTTGTGGCGGTGCTAATCGCTGAGTGTTATCCACAGTCACGGAACTACCAGCGGACAGAGAAAGCGTGTTTTGGTTAGTTTGTCCTGCAGCAGAGATGTTTGCAGCAGCTCACCTAACCACCCCTGCAGATGCAGTACTCGGAGCCTCACCATCCTTGGGAAGGGGATTCTTGCGAGGTCTTCCGCGCTTTTTCGGCGTACTCGGGGAAGCATCCGTGACGGGCACTTTACGCGAACGACCTCGCTTCGGCTTAGGAAGCGGCTCACTCTCCTCTCCATCACTTCCCTCGTTTCTTTTACGCTTTTTTCCTTTTGCGGTCGTCATGTCTTTGAACGAGTCCTGGTAAAAATGAAGCTTTCCCGTAGTAGTGTAGAAGTGCTTGGGATCGAGTGTAGCAAAACCTCCGACTGGCGACAAGTCAATATCGATGGCAGAGGTAGTTGTATCCTGGAGTTGTTCGCTCGTCATCACGCATCTGTACGCCGCAAGCGTGAAATATCGATGACGCCTCTCCCTACCATAGGTCTCCATGAGGTCTACGGTAGCCAAGTCAGCGAGATGAGCAGGCGGTCTGTTGTTGGACGCCCGCGTGAGTAAAAGTTCGATTGTACGCTTGTCAAAATTGCCGAGGGAAGCACACATTTCCTGAAGAAAACGTCATTAGGTCATACACTCGTGTAGTATTTTCCCAGGTTACATTGAGCGTCAGACCAGAAGGACCAGCTTCTTCAAGCATATTGGACACTTGCTTATGAATCGTAAGATTCGCTTTGACCTCATTACGACCAACTATGGTTCGGGTTCGTCATCAAAAATGACTATACTTAACAGTTGATTTTGAAACAAACCTGGAACGTCCCCGGGGAGACTTGCGTCTTTTTCGTCTTCGTCCACATCCTGTCTTACGACGATGGCACCCTCCGGAAGTTGATTATCCGACGTCACGAGACGAACGCATTTAATCTTGCGATCGCGTGTTCTGGTACTTGGAACCAAGACGCGTTCAATGACGCCTTGCTGAATCAACTCACGCAACCTAGTCTGGAAAAAGCGACGGTCGGTCTTGGTCGGATTTACGAATCCCTTGGTCACGGTGAGAAACAGCACAACCGACATGAAGGGATTACTGACTATCGTCCTGAGCAAGTTATTGGAATGATGTATGTGATTCTCGGATGCCTTGAGCAGCTTGATGATCCTGTTTTTAACCAGCGGAAGACTGGAGAGATGCCTAGAGTCAATAGGATCAAAGAGGGCTTGCGAAGGACCGGCTTGATCGGCAACCTCGTCGGTAGCGTCGGGTGGTTTGACGCGTTCGCCGGTTTCGTCGTCCCGAGCTTCTTCTTCCTGAATCTGCTGCCAAAGGGGGCTTCGTTCGACAAAGTACTTGTGAATACAAGTATGGTTCCCGACTCCGCCGCGGCGTGCTTTGATGCTGTAAAGATGTCAGAGTAACGATCGGTCAAAGGAATGAACGCATACATGAGACCAAGTTCGACCAGTTGCTTGATGAGATAAAAACACGTTTTTTGGTCGTAGTTTGTCTTTCGACCGAGTTCCACGGTCGTGATACCATCTTCTCGCCCTCGCGTGATTAGCTGAAGGGCACTGTACACCATGGGGCTGAGCTTGGAGGGCTAGGAGCAGGTCAGACAGGGGTCGCTGAGCTGGCCATGCGCACGCACTCTGATGTGGGAACCTGTAATTGCGGCGAAGGAAGTTTCGGGGTCGACTGCTATGCGGAGGTTGTCGCCATATTCGCGTTTCAAGTCATCCAAGTGCCTATGTTGAGCATCCCCGACGATCTGCAGGGAAGAGGGCACTGCCTCGGTAAGTTCTTCTCCCTTTGCTGCGGCCTTGCGCCTTGCGCTGGTCTGGGGGGCGATGTACACTTCTGAGATCACACCGGGGGGCAGGGTACCGACCCGGACCGATGGTTGTTGGACTATGACCGACCATACGAACGCACAAAACGCATCATCGACATGTTGGGTGTGGTCACTCTGGGAGGTGTAGAAGCCAAGGATAAAGTCTCTGAGGCGAGAAACATTACAGCCTAGGAATAAATGTGAGAAAAGGGAAGTGTGCCAGAGGGGGATTCGAACCCAACCTCTGGAGACGAGTCGGTGCCGAACTCACCAAGGTCGCCGTCGAACGAGAGCTCTCGCATGCAGTGATGCACGAGCTCGTCCATTGTCCACCGTTAACGTTGCTAGTGTCTCTGCTCGTAAGTTGTTTCTATGGGAGGATCCGAGTCACCGGAGCGATAAGATCTCAGGAATATGTGATGTGACGTGACCGTGACATTCCGCTCCGACGTCATCCGCTCGCTATCAACGTACGAAGCCTCGTCTAGTAGTATTTGTTCATCGTTCCTCTCCTCGCTGTAGTATTTATATAGCAACCAACATGGTATGTCCACCGCATTCTAATGCATCCTATACGATTTCACTCCTTATCTAGACCGTGTGCACCGATTGCGGAGGCACAGTAATCGAATATGATCCTGCTGCAGGCAACGGATTCTGCGTCAAGTGTGGGACTGTGGTGGAAGAGAACACCATCGTGTCCGAGGTCACTTTCGGCGAAACTTCCTCTGGCGCAGCGATGGTCCAGGGCGCCTATGTTGGCCAAGGCTCGAGTAAGTATCGTCGTCTGGTAGAGATCAGATCTCTCATTTTTGACTAGCCCATGCTCGTATGAGTGGTCCTTTTGGGAAGAGGGGGAGCGCCGAATCCCGCGAGCAGACGATTGCGAATGGTACGTTTCATAAAATATTGACCGACTTCCTGCCATGACACTGCACAGCTAGCAGAAGGATTCAGAGTCTTGCCACAGTCCTCCATCTCTCCGAACTAGTTGCACTGGCCGCAACCCGTCTTTACACTCTTGCTGTCGAGCACAAGTTCACAAAAGGTCGAAGAAGCGTCAACGTAGCTGCCGTTTGTCTATATGTAGCATGCAGACAGAAGGAGACGCGAAATTACATGCTCATCGACTTTTCCGACCTTCTGCAGGTGAATGGTATTCTGTCCTTCGATCGTCGTCGACCGCTGATAATTCTTCCAGGTAAACGTTTTCGACCTTGGTCACACTTATCTCCAGCTAGTGCAAACTCTCAATCTCAGACTTCCCCTCGTCGACCCCTCACACTACATTTCCCGATTTGCCGCTTTGCTCGAGTTCGGAGAAGACACGCACAAGGTCGCCACAGATGCCGTTCGTCTTGTCCAACGCTTCGACCGCGACTGGGTCACCAAGGGACGCCGGCCGGCCGGTATATGCGGTGCAGCCCTTCTACTCGCCGCTCGCATGAATAACTTTCGGAGGTCTCTGGAGGAAATCGTACAAGTTGTCAAGATTGCAGACACTACACTGAAGAAACGTCTCGAAGAATTCAAAAAGACTCCCAGCGGGGCACTGACTTTAGCAGACTTCAGAACCGTATGGTTAGATGACGAGATGGATCCACCTGCTTTTACCAAGGGAAGAGAACGTGAGGAAAAGGAAAAAGAACATGCCGGGCAGGAACAAAAGGAGATCAGAGTCAAGAAGCGCAAAGGAAAGCGGAAAAGAGAGAACAGCGTGTCTGAGGAGGATGGAGCCGAGGCTGAACTCCCATCTCAACAGGCCGAGCCTCTCCCACCGGCAATAGACCCTGTACTTTTCAATCAAGGGATTCTCGTAGGCACAACAGCACCTCCACCCCTCTTCTTCCCCGAGGACGATGAAGAAACAACTTATGCTGATATAGACCCGGTACTTCGACTAAGTGTCAAGGGTGCAACAGCTGTCTCGGACATGGAAGAAACCGTCGACCAAGCCCTTGCGGAGGAGGTAGCAACATTCTTGCAAAACTCCCAAGGCCTCATGCTCGCCGAGGCGCTTGACGAAGTGGAGGGACGGCGTCATGCCCATTTTTCCGACGTGGATGAACTCAAAGGCCTTGACGAAGAGGAGCTTGACCGTTTCCTTCTGTCCGAAGAAGAGGTCAAACTCAAAGAGCGTGTATGGGTAGAAATGAATCGCGAATATTTGGAGGGTCTTGCTGGTATGTTCTCGTTGTCCACCGTCAGCATACGTCGCTCAGGGAGATTCCACAGCCAAAGCAGAGCAGCTCGCAGATGGCACACAGCATTCGAGAACTCGCAAGGTTCGTCTCTTTCCTTTTGACTTATATCATCTTATGTCAACTTCTTCCAGCGAAGAAAACCAATTTCGAAGCCTCGCGACGAGTCTACTCCATCCGGAAAAACTGCTGCCGAATCGGTCCGGAACCTTCTGAAGAAAAACACAAAGTATAGCAAGCGAATTAATTACGATGCGCTCAAGGATCTGTTCGTAGACGGTGGTCAACCCAACATCAACCTCGACGAAAAAGACGATTTGTATTCGATGGATGATAAAACAGAGAATGAAGTAATATTGGAAGAAGGAGGCGGAGGAGTGGGAGCTCAGAAGCGCTCGCAGTCGGCGTCTCGGACCGATTTTGCGGAAGCAGCACACGATGAAGATGAAGCCGAAAGCGAAAAAGGGGATCCGGAAGATGCCTATGTCGGCTGGGATGATGTGTACGAGCAAGAGGTATGAGAACTACTATCGTTATGACATCCGTATACATGGACAAGTAGAGTATGACTGCCATGATCCCCAACCAAGAGGTACATTACAGGTGTAGAATAGTCATAAATGTATTGTCTTTGCGACTTTTGGGACAAATCTAAAAATAATGGTGTCTAAAAATGCTGCGATGCGGGATGTGAGCATAAGTATTACTCCGGTGCCACAGCGTGACAAGAAAAAAAACACGGCAGGCGATTATGACGCCCCAGAGGATAGTTGAGGCTGCTCTTGTTCCCACATTGTCCTGAGTACGTCCGAAAACCCGGCCTTTCCCAACTTTGCATTCTGTTCAAACCTCTGAACCAGCCAATCCTCTAGCTTATCCGTCACGGTCCGCCACATCGTCAAGCGGGCTTGTATTTCTGCGGTTTGTGTGAACATTGTCTGATGTGATGACGTTGGGCTATAGTGTATCCGTTCGTAGCATGATGCGAATTGAGATAAAGAAAGGTTGACAGATGTGATCGTTGCGTTCTGCGTTGCTGGATCGACGAACGATATCTCCCGCACGTAGGCGTCTTCCGATCCACCAAACAGCTGTAAATTCGAAACATGTCTCAGGTCGTACGACACCTGCGGGGGAGAAAACGACGTACCTTGACGATCCATGTCGGCGCCCTCTGCTTGCAACCCAACACTCGCTCTGTCCGTATGATTCCAGTGTTTGGGTCGACCGAACGATCTATGACATCGACCGTCACGACGTGGGTGCAGTGTGGATTTGGGTACTTGTGCCACATTCCAATGACGACGTGAGACCATGGGTGGCTAGGTTGAGCTTATCAGGGGACCGCTCTGGCCAACCTGCGTAGATTTACGCACTCATATTTAAATGACTGAGAGAAAAAGTGCATGGACTCGAGGCCGGGGACGGGCGGGGAAGCGAAGGAGAAGTGGTCGTTGCGGAGCAAGCGGTGTTTGACGACCGACAACCCCCCCGGTCTAAAAATTTGACCGATCAGTGCCATCCGATTGGCTACGGGTCAGTCCGGCAGGTAGCCTATGCTTTCCAAATATGGAAAGTAAATCTCACGCTATTGAACGACTGGGAGTAAGTACTGTACACAGTTACCACTACAACCTATGCCTTATCACTTCGTGAATCAGCCAGCAGCCGGAGTTCCGCGAGATGTGACTGAAGTTTCGGTCTATAAATCCCCGCGTCAATACTCACAAAGTGAAACCACCCGTTGACGGTGCCAGTGGCGTTCCAAAGGGCACTGCACTATTAATGCTGCGCACGGCAAAACATCGTGACATGTGAAATATCGCCCAGGTGCATCACCACTGGTACCGTCAACGAGGAAGACATAGACCACTTACACTTCCGAAAGCTTTGTCTGCAGTTCCTCCTTTTCCTGTTGGAGCGATAGACGTTTGTCTGCATCCAACTGCGTGCTGTATGGTTCGATCAGCATGCATGCATAATCGACGTGGCAGAAATGCGACGTACAACACGTATCCACCTTGTCCATCAAATTGCAGGATCGTGGAATGATACTTCCACAAGGACGGACGGTGAGAAACAGTCAGCAGCGTAATACCAAGTGCGGTCGCTTTCCCCATCATCTTTCCCTCCATATCCGGGGGAACGAGCGAAGTTGCCTCGTCGAGAATGGCATACTGTGCCATTATTCAATTACCTGTGGGAATTCAAAGGGAGATAGACTTGCTTTAGGCTTATGATAGAACAACCTCGCCCACGCAATCTTCTGCTGATCACCGCCACTCAGGGCTTCTCTCCATTCGCGGGTGATGTCCCATCCGCCCTCACGTTCTACGACCCCGTCCATACCTACCACGGCCAGGATACTGAGTAGGTTGTCATCTGAAATCCCTCCTGAAGATGCCCAGTGACTAGTGATACGGCACAAGGAAGAAAAGGGCTTACGAGCTTTCATCTGCTCCTGTGAGTGTGGGTAAATGACCTGGTCGCGAAGGGTACCCAAGGAGAGATATGGTCGTTGAGGAATCAAGATGAAATCTGACGCAGGTGGCTTCCGCACGATACCACCTAAAAAATTGAAAATTGAAACATCACAAGTGCATATTGAACACACCATAAACGGGCCAAAGTCCACCGAGGATACGAAATAATGATGACTTCCCAGACCCTAAAAGAACGTTAAAGTTAAGACCTTTCCAATTTACGGAGGAATTCGTTTACCATTTGGTCCGACGATCAGCAAGTGTTCCTATGTCCAATGTAGTTACTGATGTACAGTATGAAAAAAAATCATTACCCCTGGTTTCACGCTGAACGTCAAACTCTTAAGCAGGACGTCTCCGTTGGGTGTCACGATTGGGACATTTTCGAATTGGATATCCTCGGCTTCGAAAATCTGTCCCTTGCCGCCCATGACTATTTGGAGTGAGGGGGAAAGACCACGGATTGTCCAAGAAAGACGTACTCTTACTGCTCTCCCCTTCCATGGCACCAGCCACAAGACTTTTCTCAAACTTGCCTTTCCTGACGTCTGACATCGTGTCCAGCAGGAGAGAAACACGCGCAGTGTACCCCGCAAGCTCGGCCAGATCCTTGTAGGAGTACATCACACGACCCATCGCATCTGGTCATCCGGAATATCTCTCAATCGGCCAACCAGCCAGAAAACACACAAATGAACACACCAGAGGAGGATAACAGAAGTCTCCGATTTGTAACGAAGCCTTATGAAAAAGGATTGGTTAGAGGAACATCAAGCCGATGCTAGGCTGACCTTCTGTGCGAGCCCCGAGGTCGGTATTTGAGAGACCAGGGAGCTTGAAGAAGACCGGAATGGCACAAACCACCAACTTTACCAATTTCAGTCAAAGGCACACTCGAAAGCGTATCACTAACCCCGAAGCTTCCCCACAGCCATTTCACAATACCTTCCTCGGCACAACTATACCACCATCTTCGGGCCATGACCTTCTCTTCGTGCCGAACGAGAGTCATGTACTCCTTCTCGATAATTTCCTTCTCAGCAGCTTCACCGCCAAAAAATGCGACTTCTTCAGCGAACTCTGCCAAGCGAGAATGTGTGTGCCGCAGAGAGCCGGCGAGAGCGGCAGATTGAGCGGTATATGTTCCAAAGGAAGGTGTCACTGCCCGCACTGTACACCGTGTCAACTTGGAATTCACTTTGACAAAAGCAAGCACGTACACAACGCGGCAGATGACTGTACCAAAATTGTAAGGAGTACGAGTCCCTCTGCGCCAATGTTCTGCGATAATTGATAATTGTAGAGAATAACATCAAGTGTTGGTTTGGCCAGGTTCCCATAGATGGCGGCAAGATGAGCGGAGAAGCGCTGGATATCATGTGTAATCATTCTAAGTCCTGGTCAGTGCCTCAGGGTGCGGATGGTTTGGGGAAACTTAACTGGTCAGCATTTTTAATTCGATCATCCAAGTTTGCTAGAGGGAAGGTAAGGAAAAACAGGAACGACAGGTCGTGGCTTTCGCTTACAGAGTTTATAATAAACCTTTGAACTAGGTGCCTCGGGTTCCTCGCCGAGGTATTGCTCGAGCACTTCACGAGTTAGACGGGTCCGGTAGGCAATGGCAAGCTTGTTCTGTATGTAGCTCAACCAGCTGTTCGTCCAAGTTGCCGGTATTGCAACAAGGAGCCAGCGGATGATGTTCAGAAGGAACTCCAATGATCTTCCTCTAACAAGTGAAGCGACAATCCTTTGAAACAAATTGAGCAAGAATCAAGGCTGTGTGACTTGGTAGTAGCACTCACTTGCCATCGAGGGCTGCGACGTATAAAGAAATTGCAGTCCTGAATACCAGCAAGCTGGAATGCATGACGAGGAGAAGAGCCTCCTTTGAACGGATGGAAGGTATGACTATCTTAAGAATGCCACGGAGACGCTGATAGAACAGTGCATCGACCTGCGATGGGTGCACAAGGATGAGAGAAAGACGACTGCGTGTCAGTGAACGCTTACAGCGACTCGTGGAAGCTTTCCGTCGGTCCCCGGAACATTCTTGATGTTTCTGGTAGAGGGACGAGCTGCGAGGCTTTGATAGGCAGTAAGAAGGACATAAAGGATGAAGCCAGCAGTGAGACCACGCTGTACGAGTGGTCGATGGGAGACGTAGAGGCGAGACAGGTCGGCGATGCGCCGGTCAGATGGAAGGAGGGGCATAGCTAATCATATCACATGCAAGTTTGATTACATTCTTGACGAGATACCCCCGCCATATGGACAGCAGCACTCTTTCACTCAAAGGCACCATAGCAGTCGACTTGGACGATGTCTTGAGTGGCACCAACGAATATCTCGCGACATGTTCGTTTCTTCGCTCCAAGTCGCGCCCTGGCTCCTTACAAGGGTGTGCATGAACAGGGCATAATGAGACATATGGCTCCAAGATGAGCCTAGACAACTTTTACTACTACTATTACTGGAAAGTACGTTTTTCGTTCTGTCCGCCCTATGTTCCGATCATCTAGATGCTCGTCTCAGAATCCCTACTGGGGTCCGCCTGCCCAAACTCACAAGAAAGTGAGGGAGTTCTACACGACGGACTGGATTTCATCGATCAAGCCGATCGAGGGTGCGCTAGAGGGCGTCGCTGCCCTGTGTCGCCTAGGCTATCGCCTCGTCATCGTCACCGCACGCAATGAGCAGGTCCGCGATTCCAGCTGGGAATGGACACAGCGGCATTTTCCTGGCTGCTTCGAGGAGATAATATGCACCGGGCAGTTTGCCGTTCAGCAAGGATTAGATGGTGACCGGAACAACACGATACCCAAGAAAGTAACCAAGGCAGAGGTTTGCATTCGCATCGGAGCAAAACTGTTGATAGACGATTCGCTGGAAAATGCGGTGGGCTGTGCCGAGTACGCCCCGCCCAGTGGAGACAGTGTTGCGCCGCCGGTGCTGCTCTTCGGGGACTACCAATGGCACAAAAGGATATCGTCTCGCGAGGACGAGCGTGATGATATGACCTACGCGAGGCGAGTGGAGCTTCGAAATGGAGATACCAGTTTTTTGGAAGAAGATATCAGAGAGGGTGAGAAGGCTCTAGCACGGGTGAACGAGAAACGTCAGAATTTCGTGCAGCGGATGAAAGACTGGAAGGAGGTGGTGAGATATGTCGAGACAAAGTTCGAGTTGTAGTAGTAATTAGACTAGAGTGTGTCTTTGTTTTTGACACCTCGATGACCTCTCGAACCGTAAAGGAGCTACAGGAACCCCCAAGTGCACAACTCGCCCACAAATCTGCCCTTGACATCCTGAATCAGAGTTTCTCTGACTTTGCTCATCTCCATGACCTACAGCGCACTCTGGACGATGCAAAGCACACCGAGGCCCAACTACAGCAACGTGTTCGTCTCAATCCACCTAGTCTATTCGTCTGATGCTCATCTCTCCACAGCTCGTCCAGTCGGAAGAAGAGGTTGACACCTTGACGGCCAACACGCGAGTGGAAGCTGCCCTACAACTGGACAAGGCGAAAGAGTTTGCATTGCTACGGGACAATCTGGAGGATGACCTTGCATACTTGTCCCATGACTTGGTTTCTGCGCTCAGCCCCACAGAGGATGAAAATGCTCCCACATTGCTCGAAGACATAGAGACGATGCATCGCGCTTTGAAGGAACTTGAGAGCGTTCGGTCCTATGTTGCCATCGTGGAGCGAGTTCTACAGCTCAGGTAGGATGAATGTGCCAAAGTATATTCTCCTGTTTACTCATGTAAGCTGGAAGCGAGCAGGCCTTGACGCAGATGCGCAATAGTCGTTCTCCGTTGACGACTGCCGCAACCTCTGAATACCGAGTTCTGCTTGCCTTTGTCAATGACGTAAAGCATTCTTGCAGCCTGGTGGAAAACATCGGAAATTCACATGGATCCCTCAATCTCATCCTGTTTCTGGACCGAATTTGCGAGAGGACATGGGGGGACATGAAATCAGTGTTGTTCTCGTATGTTGGCTTCTGGTTTCCGCCAACTCCACATTGATAACGCGCGACAGAACGCTCATATCCGCTTCTGAAAACCTCAAGTGGCCAACAGCCGTCGATTACGTTGCCGCGAGCAAGGAAGACCGCGCAGCGTTTGAGTCGGCGGTCTTAGATCTGCTCAGATTACAAGAGATGTATGCTTCCCTGCCAGTAGCACTGTATCTCCTCATCTTACCAAATGTAGCGGAGAGTCCCTCCACCCACCTCGAGAAAACGAGGGCCTTTATTCTCTGCAGGCACTTGTTCAGCCTGTGGCATTGCGTTTCAAATACCACTTCGACTCAGATCGAGAAACAAATCGCTTAGACAAGGTGTGTGGACCACCGCATTCGTGCAAGTCTTGCATATTTACAACCTTCGTCAGCCCGAGTGGTATTTGACGCATATTGCCAATGTTGTCCATGATCACCGGCCGTTCATGGAAGGTGTCATGCAAAGATTGATTTCCGGCTCCAAGTTTCAGGGCGTCAATGCTTGGGTGCGTGCTATCATTTCACTTTGTTTCATCGGGACGCCGACTCCTTTGCAGCACAATTATACGACCCTTCTCCTTCCCATACTTGAACGAAAACTCAAGCGTTCAGTTCCTGCGCTGTTAACTAGACCAGCCTTGTTAGCGCACACGGTGTATCAGTCATTGATATTTGATTCTAGCCTGCGTGACATGGGCTATGAGTTTATAGAGGACAAGCAAGGGGCACACGACGACAGAATGGAAGCCGAGCGGGGAGGCATTAGCAACGTGATATTAAACCAGAAGGACTGGTTCAATGCTTGGCTGGAAGGAGAGAAAAAATGTACGTTCCCCATTGCATTTTTCAATCTAAATCTGGGCTCACATACAATGTAGTCGCGGATGACCAGTACCACGAAATCATCAGCGCATCTGATGCTTGGGCCGTTGCTGATGATGATAGACATGAATCGAATCATTCATCCCAAGACACTACCCTCAAGGCAACGACTTCAGCACGGAGAATCAAGGCTCTTGTTGAACAAGTGACTGGTGCGTTCTTGCCCAACCGTATCAACTATGTCTACTCACATGCTATAGATCGTTATTCGCCTTTACCATCTTTCCGACAACGCACCCAATTTCTGATTCACGTTCAACTCCCAGTCCTGGAATTATACCTATCTCGGATATCTTCATCCCTGGACGCGTTTGAGACGCTATCTTCTGCTTTTGTCCGCGCGGTCCCCGGCGCATTGAGCGTAGATGGCCCCAAGACAGATACGCGGAAGCTGACCGGAGGTGTTGAAGGGAGCCAGCGCTTGTGTAAGGCTCTATTAAGCGCGAGGTACATAGAGAACGCCATGCGAGCTTGGGGAGAGGAGGTGGTAAGTCTACTTATTGTTTTCTTTATCGCCTCTCAAAATGAGGGTGATGTCTAGTTTTTCCTGGAACTCTGGGAAGAGATCAACCATCGTGCGTCTCTTCGCATAGCAGCGGGATCACACTCCTCTCTCCCAGAGTACAACGCAAGAGCTAGTCACGGAGCATCAGAGGGAACCATATTTGAAGAACTCGTTGCGCAATTTGCGAAGCTTTGCTCGCGAGCCGAAGACATGCAAGTGCAACAAATGTGTGGGGAATGTGAAGGGTCTCTAAAGTCCCATTTCTCCGCCTTGACTACGTGAGTTGTATTTCAGTGGGGGAAGTTTTCGCTGATGTGCGATAATGGTAGTCATCTACAGGATTTGGACGACAGTTCGGCGGAGGTGACCGTCCCCAGTACCTTGTTACCCGCGGTTGCACTTTTTTCATCCCATCTGTCCTTTTTACGAAGCATGCTCCCAGCTTCCGTAGTCACGAGACTCTACAGACGGACTGCGTCGCGCATCTCAGAGCATGTACTACAACGGCAGGTGCTCTTCCGACCGGGCCTGACGCGTGGTCACGGGCTCACGCGAACCCAGGCGCGCGTGGTTCAAGCGGAATGCGAGCTATGGGCGGAGACGTGTCAAGTGGCGATGAACACGTCGCACGCGCGGATCGAGAAACCGTGGAGCCGACTGTTGGCCGCGGGACGTTTACTCGGGGCAGATATGCGCCACCGCGAAAAGATGCTCGACGCGCTGTTTGGCGGGAAGAGTGATGGGTGGGAGGAGCTTCTGGATGACGTGACGGGGCTGGGGGCTGGGGGTCTGACGATGGACGAGGTTAAGACTGTGTTGAGGCTACGGGACGATTATCGACGGCCCGGCTAAGGAGCTGGGGGCTCCGACGGGATGCACTGCCATTAATGATGCGTTTGGCCGATCAGAGGGTCTGACGTGCCGATGCGGCTCAGGATGTATGTATGCAAGAATCGGATGGACGCATGTGAACCGAGAGCGTTGCATTGTAACTTGCTACTGGGAGGAATGTAACTATGCATGGATATCGACTCATCAGCACGAAGTCTGATTCGGATGCAGTCGAGCCGTTCTCGTTTGCATCCATATATCTTTCCTATCATCTTCTAATCCCTCTCTTTCCTCGTCATCCGCAAACATGATTGACGAACGGCTTGCCCCGTATATAGATAACGTTGTTAACCCGAAACCTGTGTCGATCCCATGCCCTCTTCCCCCTTGAACACGGCGTCCATACAGCTCCCGCATGTTCAGGATGAATCGCGGGGTCAGTGTGGATATAGGAATGTATTCCAGAAGGGTCAGTGCTGCAACTCCCGGTCCCGTTCCAGAAAACTTTCCAAAGGCAAATAAGGCGTTAATGAGGTTCCATGTCAGGATACTACAACAGAGAATTTGTCAGCCACGCCCTATGTTATGTAAACGGACACAGGAAACAGAAAGGACGCACCCGAAGAAGTAAACCATACCTTCCACAATCAGGAGGTTGATCAACGGGCCGAGGCTCCATTGTTTCGTAGATCTGTACGTCTGAACTGAGCGCATCGTAAACTGGATGATCACTAGCGTGCACATCACCCCAGCATGCACGAGCTGAGAGATGCTGGTCGCTTTATTCCAGTCGTTGGACACAAGTCCTAGTGAGCAGAATGAGAGGTCCAGAATCGAAGAAACAGTCACTATGTAGTTATTAATGGACAAAATGATCCCATCAACGCAATGTATCGCCAAGTAAATTCAGCTTCTCATACCTATGAAATTTTTTGGATTGCTATAGATGATGGATCCAATGATCGACGGAATAACTTCCCCGAGATAGGAAGTGAGGAGTATACCAAGTATTACCCTTGATTGGTTGTACATTGCCCACAGGCGTAGGATCATCACGACTGTAAATCAGGGTGATGCATTATTTCTTTATTTTCCCGGCGAACAAGCATCTACCAATATACTCACAATCCGCGGCGCAAATATACACAAGAATTGCCCATGTACCGATGATGCTGAGTACCTCACCTTAGAATTATCAATAAATCGAGCAAACATAGAGAAAATGGGAAAGAACACTTACAGCTGGTCCATTGACATCAAATTGCCAAGGTTCATAAAGTACCAATGAGATGAATCAAGACTCACAGCTGCAGGTCGTAATCATGACTCATTGATCAGTGAGAGATGAAAGGACTCGGAGGAAAAACTCACGTTTACAGGACCGGGTACAAAAGAAGACCCTACTATTGATCGCATGATTCAGTTTCATTCAAAATAAGCCTTCAAGTCCTGGACATACGGATGGAAAGAAGTCTTGTGAAAACATAGTGTTAGTTAGTATTTGATGCACGACCTGCAATAAAGCTAAACACACATAAAGCCCAAGAGTCCGAAATATCGAATCTGCACCATTGTAACAATGTTTTAGCTTACGCAGTGCGGTGTCATCGCACCGATAGGCACTATGGGATCAAACGCACGATAACGAAGAGCGTGGACACTGAAGTCCATCGGTTGTTCTGTAATGATATTAGAGACATTGCCAGCCTAAGTAAATAAACTATCCTCGAACCCAGATGTATTCTATCTGCCCAGGTCATTGGTCAGAGCGAAGCTTGCGCATACCTTTTGAATAAAGAGAGCAACATACCTCGCTCGAAAACGTGAGGACTGCAGATACCAAAGTTCAGAATGAAAGTTGAATGCGTGCATGAGAGCATTACCGTAGTCATATCCGATGGCAGTGATGATCACAACTGTGACTCCTTCTCAGAAACTGAGCAGTGGGTGTTCAAGTGTGAATATACACACCAGAGGTAAAGTCATTCAGCAGAAGGTTCGACAAGTTGGTTTGAAGAGCAGAATCCATGGTGGAGTTGGTATGGGTGCGGGAAGAAAGGCAGGCGATTAGAGAAGCTTGCAATGATCACTATTTTATCAGCTGAGATTAATAAAGACACTAGGTGCACATGTCGCTGCATATTACATAAATTTTGATGGCTTTTATCCATGACGCAGCTTGAACACTACCTTATATGTACATAGTCTAGCGCCAGAATTCGTTTTGGATCCTGGCGGTGACAGGTGTGCACCTGCCGTTATAATGCGCCTCAGTGAGGGCACAATGAAAACCACTCCGAGACTGACCGAGTATGTATAAAAGCTCAGTTCATTCGTGGTCACTGATCACGACGACCAGCTGTAGCTGAGCGTAAAAGGTCTTCATTCCCCATGCAATACATTTCGCGATGTGTTCGAGCGCCCACCAAGGCTGTGCAACGAAGGATTACGTGCACGGGCGCAGAGTCTCAGGTTCGTCACGGTGCTTGTTCTTGTGTTATGATTTTAAAGCGGTGGTGACCACAGGACGCGTTTGACAAGTGTAGCCTCCAGGCCCCATCGCAGGCTGGGCGACATAGAGCTTTGTGCTTGTCCTGGACGTTGTCCTCCTTTCGTAAAAGCTACCGATCCGCCGGGTTACGTCCATTTCTGCCTCGTAGCTTGCGTAAAAGAGGTCCTGCAAGCACTCGGAATTCATTGAGTAAGCACATTGTTCCATTCAGCTAAAGTCCTCGTCGATGTTGCCTTGCTGCAAAATCTAGTCATCGCGAAACGTTGTACGTCATGCCTTCGTTGGCGAGACGTCGTGCAGGCCCACGTGTGACTCTTCTCGAATGATCCGGATGCGGCAACCAAAATGATTGCCACTCTGATCCATGCCCGAGACTGCCGAACTGATGGGCCTGGGAAGATAACCCAGCCCTTACTGTATGCTCCTCCGCTGCGAAACGCAGAACAGATTCGTAGAAGGCGCTGTCCGTGACGAGGGTTTGAAGGGCCATCGCTTGCGAGGCAGTGGAGCTGTCACGGTTGGCATCGGGGTCGATGGAGTCGGCGCTCGGAGCGGAAGCAGATGCACTGGAACAAGCACTGGCCGCATCGTTAACACGGGAAGGTTGTGAGTGCGTCCAAACCCGTGTTATGCTTCTAAGTGGTAGATACATAGACGAGTTTCATTGCAAAAGAGCGCGATAAGTGAATGGTCGAACTTCGGTAGAAGGCAAAAAGGCTCAGTTGCCACGTGTCACGTCCCGGGAAGGTGGCTGTGCGACGATGCGGCTGCGAGTTTGAAGAAGGAAACATATCATCATCAATGTCATCATCAATGATCATCATGGCGGCACGATTGGGAAATATGAGGATTTCGATTATGGTCGCGCGGATAAGTCGAATCACTACTAATCTTAAGAATATCGTGATCACCGTGATCATGGTTCAACGTTCAACTTGAAGGTACAACTCGTTCCGAGCACTGAAATTACTGTAATAACTCTGTGCATTGCTCCTGCAAGCTTGTAAATATTTGTGGTTCAGCCTTCTGAAGCCCCTTCAGCAATGCGCAACGATGAGGAAAAGAAATGCTCGCACATTTTAGTATTAGTCGCCAACCGTGACAAGGACCACTAGTCGCTATTAACCGGTTCAACGTCAGCACAGAGTCCGCTCTGACGATGAAGTCGAATTTTCCATCGATACATCAGGTCCGCTATGCTCCAATCCCTCCCCTTCGCCAGATTCTGCAAATGCGATCGACGAACGGATCATCCCGTCGCTAGACAAAGTTGAAAATCCAAAACCAGTGTCAATCCTATGCCCACTGCGAACACCGCGTGCATACAGCTCCCGCATGTTCAGGATGAATCGAGGGATCAGCGTGGATAGGGGGACGACGTGTAGAATGGTTGGAACTACACTTCGCGGGCCCACTTTCATCACCTTTCCCCAGGAATAAAACTCGAATACGTTCACGAGGTTCCACGACAACATTCTACAAAGAGACGGAAAAAAATTGTTGTCAGTTCCATTCGTCCTGCACTGTCAGCCGGGGAAAACGAGGATCACATACACAAAGAAGTAAACCACGCCTTCCACGACAAGCAGGTTTATGAAGGGGCCGAGTCGCCACTGTTTTATAGCTCTGTACATTTGAACCGATTGCCTTGCGAATTGGATAACCACTAGCGCGCACAGCACCGTAACATGTGTGAGTTGAGTGATGCTGGATATTTTGTCCCAATCGGAAGATACGAGCTCTAGCTCGCAGAACGAGAGATCCAGAACTGGAATGACAGTCACTGCGATGTTCAGCGGACACAATGGTCCCGTCAACACAGACTATCACATATTAAAACCAACCTCTACGTACCTGTCCAACTTTTTGGATTGCTGGCGATGACGCCTGCAATGATCGAGAGAACGAGTGTCACCATATAGGATGTGAGGAGTGCACTGATGATCATCTTCGAACGGTTGTACATTGCCCACACGCGTAGGACCATCAAGACTGTAATCAAAATGACACCTCGCATGTTTGTTTCACTTACAAGAGAACCACATTTTGATAACTCACGATTGGCAGTGAAAGAATACAGAAACAGTGTCCATTGACTGACAATCTTCAGAACCCAACCTTGGAATTATCCGTCAGATAAGCAGACATGGGAAGTACCAAGAAGGAGTACTTACAACTGATTCGTCGACATCGAGTGGCCAAGGACTCAAACAAAGAACGGATAATATTAATAAAGACTCACAACTGTACAGTGCGCAATGATGAGTCAGTGATCTCTGGAAGAGAATAAACTCACGTTTGCAGGTCCAGGTAAGAAGGAAGTCCCCTCTTTCGATGGTATGGGTCAGTTTAATCAAACACACCGAGCATTTTCAAGTCTTGGACATACGGATAGAATCAATTCTGATAGATCAATAGAGCATTAGCAGTTTATACATGGCTTGCAATGATCCTACGACAAGAGAACCCACATAAAGCCGCACAGTCCGAGATATCGAACCTGAAAAAGGATCAGTTCGTTTTAATATAGCTTCATCATGCCGCTATCAGAACGCACGATGACGAAAAGGGTGGACACAAATGTCCAGGGTTTTTTCTGTAGTCACATTAGAAATATCATCGTCTTGCAGAAAACGATGTCCTCTAACCCAGATGTGCTCTATCTGCCCAGTTCGTCAGTCAGAGGGAGGCTTGCGCAAAGGGAAGCACGATACCTCTCTCGAAAGTGTGAGGACTGGAAATGCAAAAACAAAATTAGCCTGGGGGATGAAGGTTGGCGGCATAACAAGAGGATAATTACTGTAATCATATCCGATGGCAGTAATGATTACAACTACATCTCCTTTTGTGAGACTCGATGATTGCGTTCGAGTGGGAATGGACGTACGGACAACACAATCGGCCAGGTGAAGGTTCGTCAAGTCAGATTGTAGAGCAGAATCCATAGCGTTGGTCGGACGTATTGCCAGTGGGTGACGGGATGTGATTCACTGCAAGCATAAAACGGGACCGGCCAGGATTAATTCCGGTAGTACATCAGATATCCTATCTGATCAGCGAAGTCCCGATGGAAGACCAACGTAATAGTATCTCTTAAAGTCAAGTGTATACCTCACATTCGATTGGATGTGACGGCACCCCCCTCGAGGTTAAGTGCTGAGAAGTGAGTAATATCCGTATGCTGCGGCGCGCCTTCATAGTGGTGTTATCAAACGGCAGTGATAGCAGACCAGAAGCATGGCTGGACACGTTTGTGGCTGATTTGGGATGATTGATGTGACACAGTATTGACTTGCATTCGCTCTAGTCGTTGCCCTGCTTTTGTATGGGTTCCATTTCCATCACGTAAGTAGCTTGCGTGGGAGCAAGCAAGTTCGAAGTTGCCTATAGGAGACAAGTATGTCTTTTTCATTTGGAGCCGGAGTCCTCATCGAGCATCGCCTTGCCACTCGCATACTCCTTGCAAAAGTGAGTCTTCATGTATACTCGTGGGCTGACATCCAATGCCTCGGTTCCGAGACAAAACGCCCACACGTTGGGTTTCCCATTGATCTTCGTCCGTTTTGCCGGGGTATGTGGCCAAAAGGGGCGTACAGCCAGAAGCTGGGAGGCAAAACAACGGAAATAGCCGTGGAAGTTAAGGCCTTTTTTCTGTCCTGGAAGTAACTCCAGTCCGAGCGTTAGTAGGCTCAGCCTTCCATTTCTTCCGTGAACTCCAACCCGAGTCTAGGGAGTGGTAAACGACAGGGAGGTGAAGTTTGAGAAAGAGAGCAAGATTTGACTCGGGTTGGTGCGCCGACTTCCCGATCCAAAAAGGTGCAAGATATCGTTTCGTCCTGTCAAACTTATTGCTGTGCAATGATGCGCAAAGAAATAAAGAGTGGTCATTTACAAAACCGGACGAATACGTTGATGGAAGATAAGCATTCCCATATGACGATGATGTGAACAAGGCAAGCAAGAACGTGTGCATGGTGAAAAGGATCCGGGCGGCGGGAGGTCTCAGCGTGTGCCCGATTCGAGGGTGGCACACGAGATATTGCTGGAGGGTAACTTGGACGAACACGCGGGTTTCCCGTGATATCAATGGCTGTCATAGCTACCGCCGGAAGCCTGAGCGTGGCGTCGCTCGCTAGCCAAGCACTGTCAATGCCTCGTTCACTAAACTAGCCGCGTCGACGGTGAGACACGATAATTAATATGAAGCGGCGGGGCATACACACGTGCAAAGTTGCAGGACCTCAGCAGGTTCATGCTCGCATTAGTTCTGAAGGCTGAAGGTGTTGCGCAGTCACATCTCGAGCCTGTACTGGAAGTGGGTTGCAGTCGACTCGAAGAGGAGATTCTATCGATATTTTGATGGATGTACCTCGAGAACGAACTTGAATAACGAAACAAGTTCTATGACACGACATTGACGATCGGAGTTCGGACAGCCCCTGACCGTTTTTTGAAATTTCCCATGCCCTCAACTTTTATAGTAGACCAATCGAACTCAGGATAAGCACTGTACAATATTCAACTTGATGTACCTCGATGGTCACATGCGTTGCTCCAGCTTGCGACCACCGACGGTCTAAAGTACAACGACGCAAGAATATATGGGTATAGACCAGGAACCCCCTGGACCGCGGCCGCATCCGCGGAGGTATCACACCTTGTAAATAATCCCCTCGCTCATCATGAGCTCATCTGAATCGGTCATAATCTGGCAGATGAGGGTGGCTTCGGCGGTCCCAAATAGCCCATCCGTAGGCAGTCCCTCATTCACTAATTCTAAAAGCTCCGTCAGGAAAATCTGTTCTTCATCTTGTAGACGCGTGGCAAACAGGTTTGCCACCCTAGATCGGAATAACTGGAGGCTGCGATAGAAAAACACAACAAAAAAGGTACGGCGGAGAAACGTGGTCAGTTTGCTCGTGCCTTGAGAAGAGCGTTGCGGCATTCGACATACCGTTCTGGTCGGACGCCGCCATCCGTAGCAGGCACTCCTGCGGCTGCCGGAACCGTGTCCATTTGTACATCCCGACTGTCATCTCGCCACAGTGAATTTTGGTTCCCTGCTTGATCCGGAATTCGTCCACCGTTAGGTTGTTCCTGTGGCATTTCTTCGCGTTCGACCGTCTCAGGTTGTTCGTCATTATCACCGTCGTCTGAGCTGCCTTCCTCGTCTGAGCTGTCCTGCGAACCGTCCTCGCCCTTGCCAGCGGTCGCACCACCACGGTTGAGTTTGCGCTTTTTTTTCTTCTGCCGGGGTCGCTTCGCAACTTCTTTGTATAGAGCATACCGCATTATCTCCTCGGCCACCCTTGCATCATCTTGTTCGACTTTGACCGAGAGACGTGCCTTCGCATGAGCAGTAGATAGTCGGATCAGTGTCTCCAGCGTACGCGCAGTCAGCGGCGCGGTCTAGAGACCATGCCTCAGTTAACCAAGAAAACAACAAAGTTGGGTCGTGTTTACCTTTTTCTTGTTCGCCTGACTCTCTTCCTCGTTCCGGAGATTGGCATACACGTTCACGATATGATTTGCGGCCCCGTTCGTGAGCACAGGTGCTGCCCTGCTCTTCGCGTATTGGACATACTTCTTCACGAAAGCGATACTCAAAACCTCCACTTTTACCTGTTTGCCCCTCCGAGTCCGGGACTTCGCCGCGGTGAAACCAATGTGAAGTAGTGGGTCATATTTTTCAAATGGACCGGATTCTCCAGCATTGTCCCGTTCAACTGGAGCGATGCCAGGTCCCTCTATGGCTAGGGGCTGACTGAGATTGTCGTGGATAGGTGTCCCTTCCTCAATCCCGGGAGGGAGGTACCGATGTAGCCGAAGAACGTGGTCTGCGATCCTACGGTCGCGTTCTTCATCAATGTCATCCGTAACAATGAAAAGAAGATCGAAACGTGAGAGGAGCGAGTCTGGGAGGGCAATGTTTTTGTGTGGATCTTTATGGACATCATACTGCACAGGGACGTCAGAAAACGCTGGACGTCAAGTTTCAGACGACGACTTACTTGTCCATATATTGGATTAGCTGCTGCAACGACGCTACATCGAGCATTCAAGCTCGTATGAATGCCTGCCTTGGCGATGGTCACCGTCTGTTGTTCCATAACTTCGTGTATCGCGACACGATCAATGTCTGACATCTTGTCAAACTCGTCGATGCAGACTACGCCACGATCGGCGAGGACCATTGCGCCTGCTTCAAGGCGACGCTCGCCCGTATCTCGATCAGTGGTAACGGCAGCCGTCAAACCGACACCAGAGCTTCCTCGACCAGTCGTAGCAATCGCAAGTGGTGCTGTACCAAGGACGAATCGTAGGATTTGTGACTTTGCGGTCGACGGGTCACCGACCATGAGTAAGTTGATGTCGCCACGGATGTGGGTGCCGTTCGGGAGATTCTTCTCCGCGCCACCGAGGAGAAGGAGTAGAATGGCCTCCTTAATCTTGTCATGCCCGAAGATTGAAGGGGCGAGCGACTGCGAAAGCAGGTGGAAAATGTCGCGTCGTTTGCCAAGTTGATTGATCTGCCGGATGTCGGTGTCGGTCAGTGGGGTCTGAGCGATTCCACCTCCTATCTTCGATGAGAGAAGGTTGATGTTGTTCGCGAGGATAAGAGATCTTGAAAAGGTATCTGAGTGAATACATCAGGCACGAATGTAAATCAGCGCTCACTTGAAGGCGCCATTGGAGCCACCCCCCACGCTTCGGTAAAATCCAACCAATTGAACGCGGTCACCAGGCTTGCACTTGTCAACAAGATCATCATCAAGAATGATGTCCGTGCTCCGCGGCAATTGTCCTGGTGGGGCGCGCTCAGGCATCTCCTGGATGCTGATCCGCTGATGATCTCGAAACACGCAGTGGCCATACTCCATTTGCAGAGGATGGCCGTCGTCGTCCTGTTGTGGAGTAACGGTGGAAGTTGGGGGGAGATTGGAAGTGGAAGTCGTAGCGTCACGATACTCGCGCGCGTGGAACAGCTTCGTTTCAGGACAGAAGTGGACTGACTTGAGCAACTTGGGCCGAACAAGGGAGCAACGAGTGATGATACCCTCTAGTGATATCATCTTCCCGAGATATTCGGCTCTGAGGGTTCGCGGGCTGACATGGTGATCACCAAACGATCCACTGAAACCTACGCGATAACTCTTTCCTTCGAGCTGGTGTTTGTCGGCGTCATGGACTTGGGTGACGATGTTCATGATAGCATCATCGAAAGCTGGGAGAAAGTCGACGGGATGTTTGAGAAGACCGTCTGCATATTCTCTGTTGTAATCACGGAGATCATCGATGTTGACTATGAGGCGCGTTTGTTCGGTGCGTAGCAGGCGAGCGATTTCGTCTCGATAATTGTAAATGGGAGAGTCCGAGATGAGAAACTCTTCGAAGACACGCGTCCTATCGCGCATGAGATCATCCTGGGGAACAGGCTCGTCGAGCATCGACATGGTGGTGGTCAGTGCGTAAAACTTTAAATTCGTGAAGACGCGTAACAAACGCGTCTATTGACGCGGAAAAGCCGGCCCTAATTCTCTCATGTCCACGTGATGCTCGCTTGAACTATGACGATGATAAAAATACCAAGTTCCCATAGTAAATAGGAAAAAATATCGAGGACACATTCGGGTGACTACTACAATACACATAGCATGAATCCGGGTACTGGCCGACACCCTCTGGAAAGGTGCAGGCGACAGAGAACAAAGGAGCGTGCAATACAGCCATCGATAGGTTGTGTTCGGGGTAGGGGAATGAAGAAGGGTAACATTTAATTGGATCGATCGGGTGCGACGGCACGATCGTACATGAACTGGCGACGCCCCGATTTTGTGGGTGAAGGCCCATCAAAAGAAGGGTACATATAACTGAGGGCTTCGAACGCACGGGAGTTAATACATATGTCGTAAAACATGGTCGGAGGCGAGGCTTACAGGAACAAGGTTCGTGGGTCGGTGTCTACCAGTCAGGAGGGCCGCCGCCACCACCACCGCCAAATTGGTCTTCTGCGGGACCCTGTACAAACATCGGGTGTTCAGGAAAGGTGCACCCTGGTTGTAGAAACGTGGACATACCCGAGGGTTTCGAGCAACGGGCTCGCCAGCTGCCATCTGGGACGAATATGTCAGTTGAGGGATATGGTAGGCGAGGATGAGACACACCGGAATGGCAAGTGAAAGAGGGGCAAGACAGGCCAAGAGGAGGGCCAGGTAACACTTTGGAATGATCATGACAAAGCTGGGGAGCTTACTATGCAGGGAAGGACGGGGAGCAGGACATGCTTTTTATCCAGGACCTGAGGAAGACTGAGATGAGAAAACGATATGCCGATCGCGATCCATGAGCACATCCGTTGCGGTCACTGGGCCATCCAGGAACGAGTTCCCTTCGGCCGCCGCGCACATTCCAGGGAATTACAGGCACGACACCATGCCCGCAGATTTGGCTCGACGAGAACTCGGACGCTTCAAGAAGCGCTGGGCACTCCTGAGTCCCAAACTAAATCACGTCTTCACGGCCCGTCGACTCGGACGCATGGTAACACTCCGCCCATGGTACAAGCGCTTATCTCCTCCAGGTATCGGATCCAGTCGGCCATCCATGGGGAGGAGCCAGAGTGTGTGATGTTTCCCATTCTTTCTTTTCCTCTCCGCAGCCTGGAAAAGAAATGCGAGGCCACCTTGCCCTCCCCCAATGCGGGTATGACGTGTCAAGCCACCCGACAAAGTTCCGGTAGCTATTTTCCCCATCTCATGGATGGTGTACCTTGCACCGCAGATGGTCCGCCGAGCGTTCTAGCATCAGCCAGCCCAATCCACCGATGGAAAGAGATGGACCAACCCAAATCCTTTTTTTCGATTTGAATGAGGTTGGCATCCTTCTCACTTCACAGGTTCCGAGCCGTGGGACAAAGAGAGCATGTCAGAAACTGTCTGGGCTCCTAATTCCGTCCGTATCCGCAGTCACTGGATGAACACTCTTGCTCACCGAACACTCCGACTTAGTTAAGCAGGTGCATGCCACTTCTGTGCCCGTCATCGATAACGTCGCGGAGACAGTGCACATGAGCAGTTCGACTGGTTCCGATATTACGTTTCGAGGAAGTAGATATTAAATGAATGTACAGAATACTCAGTCCTGCACGTGGCTGTCAGCTGATGTACCCACTTCGACCCGACACAACTCACCCATAGCTTGATCAAGCCATCCCACGAAGCCGTAACTACTTTGGACTGCATATAAACGGTCAGTGCAACCCGTACGCCGTAACGTGATACCACTTACGGTTTCATGTGGCAACCATTCGTGGGCAATGACCACTTTGGAGTGCGCTTTTAGACGCGACTTGATTCGACCACTCTTCCAGTCCCAAAACACCACGTTTCCTTCACTGTCACCACTACTAATCCACTTTCCATCCGGGGAAAATCCTACCTGGCAGGCATATCCCGCCACGGAATGACCCGCGAACCTTTTCTTTCTGTTCTGGCGGAAATTGTCGGTGCTGTACACGAGAATTTGGTTGTCCAATGATTGCGCGGCGAAATATTTTTCTGCGTTTACAGGAGGGTGTGAATAGGACAGAAAACAGGGAAATAGGAACATGACACAAACTGGAAGGATGTAGCGTGACGGCAGGCATGGAATGCATGTGGGGTTCCGCAATGTACTTTATTACGACGGGTATGTCATAGTCCCAGGCCCGGATAGTTTTATCGTCCGAGGTAGTGACAAACCGACGATTTTCATCGACAAAAGTGATCGTGTTCACGGGTCCCAAGTGCTGGTCGTACTCTTGGGTGATGTCGCCCGAATTCATATCGTACTAGCAACGCGGGTGAGTTCCTTCACATGAATCAAGTCTGGCACCACACGTACCTGAATGATTTTTTTGTCCGACATGCCAGCGAGAAAGACGTGTTGCTTATCGTCATCGGGGTGGAAGCGGATGACGTAGGGGGTCTTGCCGTTACTGAACCGCTTGAGACACTGACCAGTCTCGGTGTCCCATAGTTTCATCTGACGATCATACCCACAGGACAAGAACTTTTTGCCATCGTTTGAAAAGGTGACGTCCTTGACGGCTTGGACGTGGCCATGGAAGGTCCGAAGACAATTTCCATGGGTATATACATCCCAGAGCTGTGTAGTGGAACGTCAAGGAGAAGCGAACGAAGAGAGAAGAGGGAACAAGCCTTGATCTTTGTGTCCATGGATCCACTGAGCAAGAGGTGGCCGGTGTCGGGGAAGAGACGGATGGCGGACACGCCCTGGGTGTGTCCGGTCCATGTGTGGATGCAGGCCTTGGGGATAAAGGTTTCCTGAGAGCCTGGCTCTACTGCAAGATTTGGGGCCTCGGAGAAGGGGGGATGCATGTAGGTCCTGCCCTGGTAGTCTGTCAAGGACTTGCCATGGAAGACGGAGGTCTCTTGGCCGACGCCGCCACGTTTGGGCTTTGCCTTTTTCTTGACTACCTGGAGCTGAGGCTGCTCCTCGCTGTCGTCTTCGTCATCGTTGTTGTCGCCGGGTTCCTGCTCCTCCACGCCATCGAGGAAGCCGGCCTGGTCCTCTCCCTCCCAGGAGGCCCATGGGCCGAGGTAGGCGCCGTCGCCTTCGACGATGTCGAGGCTGCCCTTGTCTTTTCGTTTGCGCTTGAGTTCCTTTTTTTGTACGTTGGTGGTGCGGATGGAGTCGAGGGTGGCGAAGGCGTGCTGGCGTGCGGAGTCGAGGGAGCCAATGATGGCGGGTGCGGTGGGATCGACGGAGGGGTTGACGGAGTAGCCGAGGATGGCGTGTGTGAGATGCTGTGCCTTGAATGCATGGTCGGACATGGCCTGTTCCTCCACATGGCCTGCGAGGGCGTTCTGGTTTAGAAAACGGTTGCGGTCAGCGAATGGGTTGTCTGGGCCTTGGAGGGGAATGGTCATGTCGTGGAATGGGATGTTGACGTGCATCTGTGTGTCGGTAGGTCGGGTGAGGAGGGCGGAGTGGTCGAGGGGGTCCTGTGAGGGTCAGGTGAGCACGGGGAGGTAGTACTACTCGGAGGCGTACTTGATGGAGGACATGCGGCGCGGGATCTATGGAATGAGCTGTGTGTTTAGATTCTGTGCGTCTCCTCTTCTGTAAGTTGGCTATGGCAAAGGCGTCGTTCGAGTCGGGTGCGGTGTCGTCGTCGTCCGAGGCGTAGGCGTGGACTAGGGACATGGACATGGTGAGGACGAGGAGGCTGTGTTATGTAATCTAGCCATCAACAACACTACATCACTATATGAACGCGTCCTGACCCTCGGTGACAAGGATCAACAAACCCACTCATTTCCCTGCTTCCATGTCCGAACGCGCCGTCGGCCGTCCTTGGACCGCACACGAGGACACCCTCCTCGCCACCGCCGTCGCCATTCACGGCGAGGTCGACAACTGGAAGGCAGTCGCTTTATCGGTCCCAGGCAGGACCAACAAGGCGTGCAGGAAGGCAAGTGTATTACCCCCCCGTCGATCTATTTCTCTTCTTAATAACTTCCGCCCTGCAGCGGTGGCTTCACTCCCTATCACCGAACGTGAAGAAAACAGCCTGGACAAAGGAAGAAGATAATCTCCTATTGGAGCTCTATAAGATCCATTCCGCGAAATGGGCCGTTATCGCTAGGAACATCCCCGGCCGTACCGACGACGCGTGCTCAAAGCGTTATCGCGAGGCCCTCGATCCCTCCCTCAAGAAGGACGACTGGACGTCGGACGAGGACGAAAAGCTCATTGCCGCCTACAACAGCATCGGCGGAAAATGGGGTCGCGTCGGCCAAGAGCTCCAACGCAGCGGCCTGGGTTGCCGTAACAGGTCGCACTTTCCTCCTTGGCCTTGCCTTCCCTGGTTGCTAACTACCTTAGCAGGTGGAGACTTCTTCAGCGAAAGCGAACCACCGCTTCACTTGCCGATCAGGGACTACCCTCTTCAAAAATTACTCCCGACACGTCCCACTCATTTTGCTCGTCCCTCTCTCATACAACTCCTTCCGTCTGGCCATCACTCTCAATGATCGCCTCCTCACCCTATTGGGACGACTCCTTGTCACACGTGGACACTCCTCCCTCCGCTCCACCGTCCCACACCACCTCCCCCAACCACCTACCCGATCCAACTCGCCATCCACAGCTCGTCTCACAACTGGTCGACTATCATCTTCCATTCCATTACTCCTCCTCCTCCCTCAGCTCAGCATTGTCTTCTTCTCCACAACACGTCCAGTATGAAAAAGACGCTGATGCCACGGCTTCTAATCGTCGCCAATCCCTGGTGCTTCCAATAGCCTCCGTTCCGCCGGACAACGCTTCAACAGCGGTCTTTGCTCCATTCGATTATGAATCCCCGTCATCAACTTGTGCGGCCTCCGTTAGCTCCACATCACCAGCACCACAGGCACCATTCACCGAGGACATGCATCAGCCCAGCGTATACAGCGATTGCCCGCGTCAATTTCATCAGCTCCAACAGAATGTGCAGCGCACCGCCCTTCCAGTTCACACCCCTTCCGCTCCTCCTGTGCAGGTCGATCATTACACGGCATCCGTTGCACACGAGGAATGTAGCCTCTCCCATGCAGCATTGTCATCTCGACACCATCCGACACCACAGACTCTTCGGGCCCAAACTTCCGCCGATTCCTATTTTGCCACTTCTCGGCTCCCTGAACAACAGCCGAACCGCATGTCATCATCGATGACTTCAGTCTCGCTAATTGATAAACCCGACTCGTACTATCACGTCTCTCCAGAACCGCAGCCTGACGTCACTCCGCAGCATGTTCTCCTGTCTGTCCCTGATCCGCTTTCTCTCTCCGAACCACGTCCTGGCTATCATTATGTCCATCAGCGTGACCCGTCTCGTGCACGAGTCGTGGAGTCCGTGCGTGGCCAGGACCAGCACGCCGAATATCGCCACAACCACGTGCAGCCAGACCTGAACCGCCATGGCCACCAACCGTCGAGGCCACCAGCCACTTCCCCGTCCGACGCACGTTACGCTCTGCAGCAGCCCGAGTGTCGCAATGCAGACACGCCCACCCAACCGCAACCGGAAGCAGGTCCCTCTCGTGTGGCGTCCGACCACTATTATAGCTTAGGTTCATCGCAGCTTGTTCGACGCTCTACTGTCTCTCCTCCGATCGTAATGCCATATACGAAACGGCCATCGTTTGACGGCTCGTCCACCACCTCGGAGGACTGTCAACCTCCCGCCTTTCACTCCATCCCAAGGCAGAAAATTGGCACCGCCGCTTCCAGGAAACGAACCGATGCGCAGGCGCTCCGCTTGTCGTCGGATCTGCAAGCGACCTCCGAGTACGTCTTTGTAAACTAGAGAGATCGTCACGCGCCTAACGCGCGGCACAGTCCTTCCATTAAACCTTATGCTTGTGGCCACGAGAGTTGCTGGCATTTCAACGCAACATCGAGTCGCGCCTCTTATTGCACCTCTCGTGGTCTTTCTGATCACAACAAATCAGCTCACCCAGAAGATGCTGGAGGGGACCGACCCTACCGGTGTGGTCTAGAGGGGTGTGGTAAATCTTGGAAGGTATGCAAACTCTGACCCTTTATGCTCTCGATTAGGCTGACGTGCATCAGAGCATCAATGGGCTGCAATATCATCTTCAGATGTGAGTTTGATTGTTGTTGTAGAGGGGCTTTAATTAATGGACTCTTTCCCAGTTCGAAGGCACATTTTCAGCACGCGATCACTTCTACGTTTGTTTCTAGTTATATAGGTGGTCTCGAGGTTCCTGCGTCCGTTGAAGCGTCCACAGCGGGCGAAGGCGAAGAAAAGACGAAGAAGCAGTACAAATGTCCTCACGGAAATTGCCGTAACCGGTACAAGCAACTGAGCGGCCTGCGTTATCACTTGGCCCATGTAAGCATCAGCGTTGGCAACGGGGATGCAATGCTTAGTCTCTTTTCCAGGGGCACCCGGTGGACCTTCCCAAACAGTTGGATTTCGTTCCTCCTGCTTTAAGCCGCAAGTTGGCCGAGAAGATGCGCATGCAGGGACCTGCTCCATCGTCCTCCGAGTGTCAGAGACGCTCGGACACATCCAATCATTCTACACAGGGCTCTTTCAACATCTAGAATCCACCTTTGCTCTCTTTAACTTGGTTTCGTGTTTATGATATAAAATGGTTGGTTATTTAGCGTCAAGTTCAATATATATGTACACGTAGGCAAGTCGCCACCTATTCTATTCTTCGTAATGTACGTTCGAGTCGTAATCTACATGTACTTATTGATATCTTTTAACGGTGGATGTCTGTTCCGCCGAATCTTTGTTTGCGTTTTATGCGACGGGACTGGACATTGTAACCCCAATATGCCAATGAATGTCCCAAGATCCTCGACCTAGTTTCATCGTCTGCCGCCACCTGTAGCGAATTGACTGGCACTATGGCCCGATTAACAATGTGTTCGATGGGAGGATGGATTAGACGTACAGATCTCTCAAGGATGGGTCGGACATGAGCTCTTCCATCGAAGGCATTTGTCCGCCTTGGGCACGATTCATCTGATAAGGAACAGAGGTGAGTGATGGGTATGAAGAAGAGGAAGTGGAGGGTACCATATTCGCCACGGTTGGATTGGACATGAGTCTTTCGAGACCACCGTTGGCCATCAATTGTTGGGCCATCTGCATCATCATCGGATTGTTCATCATGCCTGCCAAGTTGGGCATGCCACCGCCTCCGCCGAGCATGTCCGCGAGACCGGCCAAGTTGGGGGTTGCGTCTGAACTAATGGGGTCTGAGGACGGAGATGACTGGGAAAGCTGATCCTCGGGCATGAGGGGTGGAGGACCGTCGTCGTCGTCCTCGGGAGTGATCCGGTCACGAGAGTTCTGAAGGCCCGACTTGAGATTCTCGTTGGTCGGATCCAGCTCGGTGCCCTTGCTAAATGCGTCTGCTGCGGCCTTGTAGTCGCCCAAACTGTACTGCGCATGACTGAAAAAGCGGGTCAGCGATTCACGTCAGGGGGAGAAGGGGAGGGATGTACCCGAGGCGAGAGTAGGCTTTGACAAAGGAGGGATCGATGTCGATGGCCTTCTTGGCGTCGTTGATTGCGGAGTCATGGTCTCCTTTGCTGGAGTGGGCGGCGGCGCGGTTGGAAAAGTAGACGGCGTTGGTGGGGTCGAGGGCGATTGCCTTTGAGTACGACTCGATGGCTGCGTCGTGCTTTTTGGCGGACATGTGGGTGTTTCCGGTCTGCTTGAGCTTCTCTGCCTTCTTCTTGTCCTCTGTGGAGGGAGCCTTGGGAGGTGCAGATGCAGATGCAAATGCAGATGTGGGGCTAGGGGATGCGACCTTGTCTCTGGTCCTGAGGAAGACGTCAAATATGGTCTGGAGCTTGGCGGGTTTGATGCTGAGCTTGTCGCATTGGGCTTGGTCTGACGGATCTATGCCAAAGGCCTCGCCGATGCATTGTACTGTAGATGGGGTGAGCGAGAAAGCCAAAAACAGGACGAAGAAACGCACTGGCGACCTCGAGACCCTCCTTGTCGTCGTCCTTGATGGTGCCGTCGCTGATGGCCTCGTTGAGGAAATCGACAAAGGCGAGGACGAGCTGTTGTTTTCTCGAGTCTGCCATCGAAGTCAATGCAAGTAAGAGTATCTCGGTACAAACACGCAACAACAAAACACTACGCGTCTTGAACGACGACGACGACGACGAGCGCGACATGTTTTTCTGTGCCATCTCCGGTGAACCTCCGCAGGACCCCGTCGTGTCCACAAAGTCCGGACACGTCTACGAGCGTCGTCTCATCCTCAAGTACATCAACGACAACGGCAAAGACCCTCTCACCGGCGAAAAGCTCGACGAGTCCGACCTCCTCGCCGTCAAGCCCAGTCCGTCTTCACCTCTTCACCTCTTCCACGCATACACTGACCCCCCCCTCCCAGACCCAAAGGCCGTGCCACCGAGACCCCCCACCGCGACCTCCATTCCCTCCATCCTCCATACCCTCCAAAACGAGTGGGACGCGCTTGTCCTCGAGACCTTTGCCCTCAAGCAGCAGTATAACAACACCCGCCAAGAGCTCAGTTATGCCCTCTATGCGCAGGATGCCGCTAGCCGCGTCGTCGCCCGTCTCATTCGAGAACGCGACGCTGCCAGAGAGTACGTTCTCCGCCCATTTTCGCCGCTCCGCCTCCTAACACTCGCATACAGGGCTCTGACTAACGTGCAGGCCAGTATGGGCATGCAGCCTACACCGGCCAACGGCGCGGACGTCGAAATGACCGAGGAGGCCGTCCCCGCCGCCCTTTCAAAGCAAGTCGTTGACCAGATTGACCAGACCCAGCAGACGCTGTCCGCCACCCGCAAGAAGCGCAAGGCACCTGCCGGATACGCCACGCCTGCAGAGGTCAAGACTTTCACCGCGAAACATACCATTCCCTCTCTTCACTCCCCCTCCGCCTCTGGCATGACCTCCATCGCCATCTCGCGCGTCAACACGTCTCAGTTTTTGACCGGTGGCAACGACAAGATCGTCCAACTCTATGACAGAGCCACGGACAAGGTGCTTGCATCTCTCAAGGGGCACACGAAAAAAATCAACCATGTCGCTCTGCGAGAACGAGATGATGAACCTACTATGTTGTTCTCTGCCGGTGCCGACAAGATCGCTAGAATCTGGTCCCATGACTCCGCTTCTGGCGAGTACCTACCCAAGGCCACCATCAAAACACACAAGAGCGAGTTGACTGGCCTGGTCATCCACCCCACCTCCACGCTCGTTGCCTATTCTTCCCTCGATAAAACATACTCACTGCACGAGCTCTCCACCTTCTCTCAAGTGTATCACTCCACTCCTGGCGACGAACCTATCAGTTCGCTTGCAGTCCATCCGGACGGTGCACTGCTCGCCCTCGGAACGCCCTCGTCAAAGATTCTCATATCCGATATCCGCTCGGGCACCCTAGCCGCGACCATCGCACCCGAGGGCACACCCTTCAGTGTCCACACCCTGTCCTTCTCCGAAAACGGGTATCACCTCTTGGCGCCCGACAGCCTGTCCTCGGTCGCTATCTGGGACCTCCGTAAAATGACGGCCGCACATTCCATACCGCTCGGCGACGCATTCAAAATCAACAAGGTCGTCTACGATTACAGTGCCAGTTTCTTTGGCGTCGCTGGCAGCGGGGGTGTCCGTTTGTTCGCGCACAAGTCATGGGAAGAGCTTGCTCGCTTCGAAGATGCGAGCGACGTGACGGATCTCGCGTTTGGTAGTCAAGGAAAGGAACTTTGGGCTACTAGCGGGAGGGAGGTTAGAATTTGGGGTGTCCCCGAGTAGTCGACGTTTGCTTGTCCTTTTTAATCTATCGCACCAAAGTATGCAATTTCTGACCTTGCTGATGATCCCATGCCTGCGTGCCCGTGCCCCTCACGGTGAAAGCTTGTCGAGGCAAAGCAACTAGGAACTTGGGACAGATCTGTTGATGAACTTTTATTTCTTCCGCCTCAGAGGTGTGCATGGGAATCGATTGATTGGCACAAGTATTTGGTACATACAAATGTATATCCTTGACGAAAACCGGGTGACTTACACCCAAAACCCGAAAGAAAGAATAATAATGGTAATGCGAAATGATGTGACAAAAGACGCGTTGATGGGTTACAAAGGATGGTAATGCAGTTGGAGCATAGGGCCCAAGGCAACAAAAATGTGAGGTCGCGGCCACTTGATCGTTATAAAAGACAAACAAAAGAGAGAGAAAAAAAGAAAGAGGGAATCTCAGGACGAGTCGTCTAGAGACGTACGAAGAATACATACTTATGTGTACAACCGTCCTCGAGAATGAGAAAGATTATTTTGTTTATCAGAACGTCGCAGACGCTCAATGCCACGTCGACGGACCAAAAGTCTGCCCTAGTGGCAAGACGAGGAGCGGTGTGCCGAGAGCGTCGGCAGTGTTCTGCCAAAAGGTGTTGCCCCACCAGTCGAGGCTAATGCCGCCCTTGGGCATCTGCAAGGTGAAGAAAATGATGAGCATGCCGATCGCAACTCCTGCGTCGAGAGCTGCGGCAAGGATATAGTTGTAGCGCATCCACCACCGGAAGTGGTAACGGCGCATGAACCACTGGAAGATGAAGCCCGCCATCAACCACGAAGCATAGTTGATACCTGTCGCGGGAGGCATCGATCCAATTCCGGAAAAAAGTACGGGAATGTTGACGTAACGCCAGAAGGAGAGTGGGAATCGGCGAGCGAGGTAATAGAATGGAATAGGAAGTACGGCGCCAACAAGGAAGAACCACATGATGGGGTTATACATGGCCCCCACACCAAAGATCCTCTGGGGTCCAATGCCTCCCCATAAGAGCGAAGAAGTGGCGAACACAGTCGAGGAGGGACACGTGAAGAACTCAGGTTGGTGAGGTTCACAGATGTCCACAATGTTGTCGAGCATCCAGTCCTGTACCAAAGTAACCACGAAGCTGCTGATGAAAGCGGCGGCCACCTGAGCGACGAACATGAGACGAGGGGGGATCTTCATGTAGTGACCAAGCTTCAGGTCAGCAGCAAAGCCAACCGCTTGGTTGGTGCCAGTAAAAGCGACCCCTTTAAAGATCATGACTGCTATGGGCTTGCCTGGAAGCAAATAGCCGGCGAGGAGTTCGTACATGACGGTTAGCACGACTTGCTGATTTGTGATTGCTTGGATCATGCCAATAGGGATGGTTATGAGCGAAGCAAGGAACAATGCGAGGCATACCGCCCAGATGGGAAGGTCCGTGGGGAATATCTCAATCGTCACGAACAGCAGAATCATCATCGTGATTCCCAATAGGGCATACCACCATTGCGGGACTTCAGCGTATGATCTCATGAGGCGCGAGTGGACGTCACGCTCGTCCATCAGATTACTCCTGAAGCGCTTCATGATATCGCCACGATACCACACTAGAATGACGTTTAGATAAGAAGGTTGGGAGGATCGAAGAACACTAACAGAAAGTATGGATGATGACGGACGTGAATGCTGCAAATGCAACACCATACGCGAGTGCTAGCGTTGGAGGCAGGAATGCCGGGGAGTACGCCTCATATTTGGCCGTGTCGAAAACGCCGTTGGTGATGACTTGCGATATATTGTAAATCATACCAGTGTTATCAAAGACGCTGGCCGCTGATATGGGCAAGTAACTTGAGAAGAAACTATTTGTGACTGGGAAGGCAGGGAGGGTTAGAAAAGATATTATAGTGACTCGAATGGCTCACAGTAGAGGATGGGCGCCATAATCCAAAAAACGATGACGAAGCCAACAGCGATGTTGGCCTCTGCCCACCACTAAGAAACATGAGACAAATGAACCATAGCACGGAAGGAGATGAACGAACCGGTGAAACGAGAGGGTTGGAAAAGTAGGATACCATACCCCAGTCGAAGGTGAAAATGCCCATGCCCAGACCTGTCGAAGTGCCAAACAAGGAGTTGACCACGACGTTGTCCGGTGCGATCCAGCACACCCAATTGAAGACGCTGAGACCAGTCCAAAGGAAGCCGGGTACAAAGTACCATATGGTGCCGCAACCAAGAACAATGATGAAGAACTTCTCCCGAGAAAGGTGGCGGCCATCAGACTTGCCATATGCCCTGTGGAGAGTATTGAACAATGCGCAATTGACCAAGGCACCGGGCCAGATCATGCTGCTAGGGTAGACGAGGAAACGGCGGAGGAGACCACCCAAAGAGAAACCAATCATCTGCGTCGAGAGAACGAGCATAAGTTGGTAGGAGCGACTGAGCGACTGCCGATAGAAAATGCGCTGTGCGATGATAATATCGGTAGCATATGCGCCGCTGACGACGACGTTGGCCATGATGGTGATCAAGACATGCTCTTTGATGTTAAACGGGCCAGGATTGAGTGTCCAAGTATAACCGAAAGTGCGGTAGCGGGTAGTAGGAAGGACACGTTCGAGGCCTTTGCCAAGGGGCAGAGCTGTCAACTGAGCGACAATGCCTGAAATGAGGACCGAGGAAGCTGGGGGCGGTCATCAGATGGAGTGTGGACTTGGAGGGCGATTACCCTTACCTCGCAAGCTGAACATCTGATTCAATCCGGCGAGCACTACAACGTAAAACAAGCCGAGGGCCCATGTGCGGAAAGTGTTGACAGGCATTGTCGGATCATCGAGGTTGGATATGGCAGCACGAACCTCGGGGTAAGGTGATTCGCTTTCGAGAGGATCAGAATGGTGATAAAGCCTAATGGATAACACTCACTCGTCGTACTCAAACGCAGTGTCTTGCTCTGACTTGGATGCGGTGGAATACCTTAGGGATTCTGCGCGAGACTGAGCATCAAACTCTGAAAGCTGAATAGTGCTTGAGTCGGAGGCCTTCTTCCTATCGAGCTCGGACACCTGCGTGCTACTAGAGTCTGAGATTGATTGCAACTCGGAGTGGTAATCGAAGTTGGGATCATTCAGATGTTCCATGAGGAAGTCGACATCCTCGGGGACATCTGGTACACCTCGGCGAACACGAGGATGAGCAATATTGGTTGCGCTGTTGAAGGCCCTAGGGTCCATAGCGTCACCGATTCCAAGGTCTGAGAGGGGATAACAAGCCGTTCCTCAAGAGAAGGCGGGAGAAGACGCGGTGGGCGTGTGATGGGAGGCGGAAAGATGAAGATTTCTCGATGGCCATGGCCTTTTGAGAGTGGATAATGTTGTGGACTGTGTTCCACGAATGAACCTGACAGCGCTTGGAATGGAAGGACGATCCACAAGTGGAAGGCGGGAGAACGTCGGGACTTGACAAGACAATAGACCCGATTTGACCAAGTCCACCGCAAGACAAAAAGCTGGGAGAACCGCGCCTGGCACATTAGCCGAAACAAAAGGCATAAGTTACTTACGTGCCTGCCATATTCATCTATGACGTAGCCATTATCATGGTCCACTGGCAAGTCATCACTGGCAGTCCGATTCAGTCCTTCGTCTCTTCAGCTCCAATTCAAAAGGGCACAGAGAACTGATTGTACTGTAACTTCTATCGAATCAGTACAGCTGACCCGTTGCAATGACATTCTGGCTACCTCACCTCACATGAGAGCCAAGTTTGACTATTGTCAGAGTCAAAGCACCAATTTGAGGCCGAGCTATTGTCCTCGGTTAGAATCACGATCAAGACAATAAACAGCCATTTCCTAATGGGGTAAAGCAGTTGGCACATCCTCCGAGTCCGAAAGCTTTCAAGTTCCACCATTCCGCCTGCCCAGCCCCAAAAATTCAGTGATACCGGCAAGATGTTCAATTGATCGCGGTCGCCGAGCAGTGAGCTGGCTGACTCAGTCACTGAATCCGCATCTAGACAAAAATACGAAGTCGCAATTTGGGCGGGATCACATACTACGATCATCCAATCTTCTATTCATGTGACCCCTCTTTCTTATCAACTGATCAATCAAGCGCAGATAGTTGTTCCCCGCCTCAGCCACCCCGTCTCTCGAGTCTGAAAGCCTGCCATAGCCATGTCTACCGTCGAAACAGCCACCCAAACCGGGGAGACTCTGATTCTACACGCAGAGAATGACCTGAAAGGAAAAGAAACCTCGTACAAATATGCCCACCTTCTTCCCTCTTTCATTCAAGATAACTATCCTCCTCTCGTCCCCTTTGAGCACGTTGACCCTGGACTTCGTGCTCTCAAATACTCGGACCCCCGTGCCTTTTTGAAAGATGCATCGAGCGTAACTGAGCTGACCCCATACTTGGGTACCGAGATTCGAGGAATCCGTCTCAAGGACCTCGATAGTGATGGGAGAGATCAGCTCGCGTTAGAGGTAAACTCAACGGGCCCATCACCACAATTACAATGCTACAGAATTGTGAATAATAGGTCGCTAGACGTGGGTTGATGGTTTTCAGGGACCAAACGGATTTCATCGACCAGGGACCAGAAGCTTATCTAGAATGGGGTCGTCATTTTGGAAGGTTCGTTGTCTCAATTTCATTCGCTGTCTCGTGTCCCATAATGTTGTCCATCGTGCAGGTTGCACATTCACCCCACCACAGGCCACCCAAAGGGTTATCCGCAGATCCATCTAGTATACAGGTCAGTTTCCGTGCAACCTCGTCCGATTGGATATATCATATCTGAACGTTTTTCCTAGGGACGCCAACTCGAATTTCAACTCTGTCGTGGACGATAGCATCACGACTACGGTCTGGCACTCTGATGTGACCTACGAACTTCAGCCCCCCGGACTTACAACTTTCTTCCTTCTCTCTCAACCGTCGACAGGTGGCGACACGCTGTTCACGTCCCAGGTCTCTGTTCTGAAGAAGTTGTCCCCGACTTTCGTTGCGTTCCTACGAACCCTGAGCGCCGTACATTCTGGAGTCGAACAAGCCAATTACTCTCGCTCAGGGAAGATGGGAGGCATAGTTAGACGCGAACCGGTAGAACACATCCACCCCGTGGTAAGGTGTCACCCGGTGACTGGAGAAGAAGCACTCTATGTGAACAAGGAGTTCACTAGATATATCGTTGGTCTGAAACGTGAAGAGTCTGGTGGGGCCATTTCATTCTGTTTTACCCACGGATACTGACGAAGAGAAGAAACCATCCTCAAGTTTTTGTATGATCACATCGAAAAAAGTGGTGATCTGCAGGCTAGGGTCAAGTGGGAGCCTGGCACCGTGGTATTGTGGGACAACCGGGTGACTGCGCATGTGAGCCAAGTTTGTGTAAATAAGTTGGATTCTTTGCTAACAGTTTGCCTAGTCTGCTATGGAAAACTACGGTGACTCGTTGGCGGAGCGTCGCCACGGTGCTCGTATCACACCTCAAGCAGAGCGGCCTATTCCTGCCTGGGACGGTTTACTACTGCCGGACTATAGAGCTGCGCAGTATCTGAATAACGCAGCTAAGTAGCGAGGAAAGTCGAATGATTGTATAGAAGTACACATGGTGTGGAAAAGCCGAACAATCGTTTTACATAGTCTTTCGAAAACCGAGACATACTGATGAGTCAGTTGTCCGGCCTTCCGTATGATCTGAGGAGCATGCCCGGGCCAGTCAGGCCTAGCGGAGTCGCTGGTCATCATCATGTACTTATGTACATTCCTTTATTAGCATATTCAAGCAAGCGCGTACACTATCTAGCCTTTTTCACGTTTACACCTAGGTAGCCACCGAGGGCCGGAGATCCGAGGTGTCAAGCCATCATCTATCAATTTTTGAGTGGCATAGCCACGAATTACCAAAATAATACTGTAAAATACAATCTTGGAACATTCGAAGTCAAAGGCCGAGAAAAGTGGTGGGAGACGAAACGACGAGTGATACGTAACAGATAATCGCTTAGATTATCTTCGCTTGTTCACACTAGTCTGGTGACCAGCCCGAGCTCTCAAACTCTACGAAATATTTGGTTCAACTTTGGCAGGGAGCGCGAATTCGCACGGTCAGACGATAGATAACCCAAATTTAGAAGTCAAAGTCACGTGGAAGTATGATAAGTCCTTATCCGGCTTCTTGTCAATACGACTGAGCTCTCACTTGCACTTCTGATTCCTCCTATAATATCCGACTCAAGCTCAATATCAAGTCACTCTCAGAAGCAATGCCTGTCTCCAAATGACCGTATACGATCTGATATTGACATTCTCCAAGCCAGTCGAATATCTCTTTTGATGATTCTCAGAAGAGTCCTTAATCCTCTCGAGAAGGACTTTTCTGTCATCCGTGATCAATTCTATGCTTTTACAGAAGGTGTGGTTGCTAGCACGGTCGCCGAGCAGTGAGCCGGCTGAGTCACTGAATAGACAAAAATACAAAGTCGCAGTTTGGGCGGGTCCCACCCAGGATCACACGATCATCCAATCTTCTACTCATGTGACCCCTCTTTCTTATCAACTGATAAATCAAGCGCAGGTAGTCGTTCCCCGTCTCAGCCACCCCGTCTGTCGAGTCTGAAAGCCATGTCTACTGTCGAAACAACCACCCAACCCGGGGAGACTCTGATTCTACACGCAGAGAATGACCTGAAAGGAAAAGAAACCTCGTACAAATATGCCCACCTTCTTCCTTCTTTCACTCAGGATAAATATCCTCCTCTCGTCCCCTTTGAGCACGTTGACCCTGGATTCCGTGCTCTCAAACACTCGGACCCCCGTGCCTTTTTGAAAGATGCAATGAGCGTTACTGAGCTGACCCCATACTTGGGTACCGAGGTTCGAGGAATCTCTCTCAAGGACCTCGATAGTGATGGGAGGGATCAGCTTGCGTTAGAGGTAAACTCAACTGGCCCATCACCACAATTACAATGTTACAGAACTTTGAATGATAGGTCGCTAGACGTGGGTTGATGGTTTTCAGGGATCAAACGGATTTCATCGACCAGGGACCAGAAGCTTATCTAGAATGGGGTCGTCATTTTGGAAGGTTCGTTGTCTCAATTTCATTTGCTGTCTTGTGTCCCACCCATAGTAATGTTATCCATCGTGCAGATTGCACATTCACCCCACCACAAGCCACCCAAAGGATTACCCGCAGATCCATCTAGTATACAAGTCGGTTTCCGTGCAACCTCCTCCGGCTGGATATGTCTGAACGTTTTTCCTAGGGACGCCAACTCGGACCTTCTCGTCTTTGCCGTGGACGATAGCATCACGACTACGGCCTGGCACTCTGATGTGACCTACGAGCTTCAGCCCCCTGGACTTACAACTTTCTTCATTCTCTCTCAACCGTCGACAGGTGGCGACACGCTGTTCACGTCCCAGGTCTCTGTTCTGAAGAAGTTGTCTCCATCTTTCGTTGCGTTCCTACGAACCCTGAGCGCCGTACATTCTGGAGTCGAACAAGCCAATTACTCTCGCTCAGGGAAAGTGGGAGGCGTAGTTAGACGCGAACCGGTAGAACACATCCACCCCGTGGTAAGGCGTCACCCAGTGACTGGAGAAGAAGCACTCTACGTGAACAAGGAGTTCACCAGACGTATCGTTGGTCTGAAACGTGAAGAGTCTGGTGGGGCCATTTCATTCTGTTTTACCCACGGACACTGACGAAGAGAACTTGAAGAAACCATCCTCAAGTTTTTGTATGATCACATCGAAAAAAGTGGTGATCTGCAGGCTAGGGTCAAGTGGGAGCCTGGCACCGTGGTACTGTGGGACAACCGGGTTACTGCGCATGTGAGCCAAGTTCGTGTGAGTAAGTTGGACTCCTTGCTGACAGTTTGTCTAGTCTGCTATGGTAAACTACGGTGACTCGTCGGCGGAGCGTCGCCACGGTGCTCGTATCACACCTCAAGCAGAGCGGCCCATTCCGGCCTGGGACGTCGGTTTACTACTGCCAGTGACGGACTAGCTGTGGAGTGTCTCAATTACGAAGCTAAGTAGCGAGGAAATTCGAATGGAATTGTATGTAAGTCCACATGGTGTGGAAAAGCCGAACAACCGCAATTTTTCCATATGTTAGTTGTCCGGTTTTCTGTATGATGAGGTGTGCCCGGGCCGCCAGGCCTAGCGGAGTCGCTGGTTGTAAGTATGTAACATACTACCGCTACCCTTTCATTGGTAACTTCCGGCAACATTGAGCTCGGCTCGGCCACGTTCGCCTCAGAAGATGCCTCCCAAAACGATGATCCTCTTCCTCATCTACTGCGGTGCCGTCCTGTCCGTGTGGAAGGAATTCAGCGATCAAGTTACTGAGCCGTACATGGTATGGCTCAGGTTTCGACTGTCTATAGATTGACCAACGTGTTAATACTCGACAGGACGAACCTTTTCATGTCCCACAAGCACAAGCATACTGCAGGGGTGAGTGGACTGTCTGGGACTCAAAAATCACCACGCCGCCAGGACTGTTAGTTTGTTTCGTTCCAGTGACACGACCTGTATAATTGAGCCGTACTCTCTAGGTACATTCTCAGCGTGTTGTTTAGTCGCATATTCGCCTTTCGCTGCAACGTGGCATTGCTACGGTTCACCGTGACCCTCACCTTGATCTCCCTTCCGGTCTTCCTCACTCGTCTGCTTGCATTTCACCAACGCCGTCGGCCACCTCCCCTACTTGCTCCGAGTGTTCAAGCGATCATTCTGTCGACGTTTCCGATAGCTTGGTTTTATGGATTCCTATACTACACGGAGGTACCAAGTCTTGTTTCGGTGCTGCTGACTGTCCTACTCGCAACGCAACATTGGCATATGTCTGCAGCGGTGGTGCGTTTCATCGCCGAGCATTGTTTTAACGTCTATTTACTCTTATTTCCCGCAGTTGGGTGTCGTCAGCTGTCTTTTCCGTCAAACGAACATCATATGGGTGGTGTATGCGTTTGCCATCAGTCAGCTAATGCGTTTACGGTTCAAACGCGGAAATATGCTTCTGCACGACCCGCCCGCATTGTCGGCTGGCCCAGGTAAGTAGATTAGATTCCATTTTTGACTTGTTCACCACAACTGTCACATACTGCCAGGTGACATTCTGAAATCGATCATGAGTGCCCCATACGCATTGCCAGAGTTAATTCCTCCGCTTGCACCTTACTTGCTCGTGTTGGTTCTGTTTGGTGCATTCGTGCTCTGGAATGGCGGCATCGTGCTAGGTGCGGGATCTCGGAGGCAATGTTGTAGAATCCAGAATTTGACATTTACTTTCATTATAGGTGACAAAACTAACCACGTTCCTGTGTTGCATGTACCCCAACTGTACTATTTCGTCGCGTTCGCGATGTTAATGGGGTGGCCTGCAATTGTTTTTGGTCGTGATGGGCCAGTGAAGCTCGCGAAGGAAGTTCTTCGCCGCATGTTTGGAACCAGAGGGTCTGTCTGTCTTGACAAGAGGATAATCTGGAGAGAAGCCGCTAATAGATTGGATATAGGAGGGTTGCGTCCACAGCCTTGCTTTCAGCATTCATGGCCTTTACGGTGCACAGGTTCACGTGGGTGACTCGCAGCCTGTCTTCTATCGCCGCAACTGAATTTCTGAATGGATTTCGAAGAATCCACCACCCGTTTTTGCTCGCTGATAACCGCCATTACACTTTCTACGTGTGGCGTCGTGTGTTCATGTTGCATCCGATTGTGCCTTATCTTTTCATACCAGGATACCAGGCTTGTGCGTGGGCGTGGTGGCTGCGTGTTGGTGAGATCCGGGTTGATTACTATCGATGAAATTGGGAATTAACCCTGAACGTCATCGATCAGCTGATGACCAGACGTTGTTGCAGACCCTTGTTTTGCCCCTTGCGACTATTGCAACGCTTCTGCCTACGCCACTTTTGGAGCCACGGTATTTCCTAGTGCCTTATATCCTGTTGCGGGCTCAGGTGGCGGATATAAGTTCATGGGGACTTTTGGTTGAAGGTTTGTGGTATGGGGCGATCAATTTCGCAACGGTGTACGTGTTTTTGTATATGGAGCGTGTGGGTGTCGGTAGATTTATGTGGTGAGCGACAAATAAACAACAATTAATTCGGCGAGTGTTGCTTTTTCAACGTCAACCACAACGACGACGACGACGACGACGACGGCAGCGTTGAACATAGCGCAGGGCGCGTTGTAACCGGCTGGAACTGACATCCTAAAAAATTCGTTCTCGAAATTCGTTCACAGTGCAACTAGCTTGATCGTCCTCATGGCGTCCGAAGCCACCTCCAAACCTTCGGGCCGTCCATCCAAACCTACAACACGCTCTTCTCTGCGCAATTCCCTTAATTTCACATCTGTCGGAAAGGCCCTCGTCGACGTGATCAACAAGGACTCTCGCGACAAAGCCCTCAAGAAATCCAAAGAGTCTTCTTCCTCGCGTCGCCTCAGTCTCATGAGCTCTACCACGATCAATCACGCGAAGCCAAAGCCCCCCACGCCTACACATGGAAAGGAGGACAGCCCCTCTTACAAGACCATAACTCGCAGGAGACAGTCAACCCTCCTCAAACATGGTCCTTCCTCAGACGAACATGGCGTCAAGTCACCAGATCCTAACCCGTCTAGTCCTGCTAGACGCTCGACGCTACGCTCCAAGACTGCTTCCTCCACCATTTCGTCTGCTCTCCCAAAGTATCGGCCCAAGTCAGCACTCATTGAGCCGACCAAGAAACCGCTTTCCCCCGTCCGTGTGGGGACTCGCAGGCGGTTCAGCACTTCGGAAGAGGACGAGGGTGCACAAAGAGATTCCCCCAAGGAGAAAGGCAATCTCCGTTCCTCTGTGGAGAGGGTCGGGAGACCTATTAGTCCGTTGCCACACAGGGCGCTGGCGGTAAAAGTCAATCTTCCCAGCCCGACTACTCCTACCAAGTCCAAGATTGCCCAGTCTTCTCCCGCCGCCAAGTCCCTCTCGTCTCCATCCCGTGCTACATCTACTCGGCCAGCAAAATCAGTCAAAACTGCTGAAACTTCGACCCCGTCCCGAGCCGCCACGCGACCCCCTTCCTCAGCTTCCTCGTGCAGCTCCCATCCCTCGCCCTTGAATCCGCCCTCGCTCAGAAATGCATTTGGTTTTGGTCGTTCAAAAGCAGCGAGTCAAAACACGACCCCGTTGAAGGTTACTAAGCGCCAACCTCCAGAGTCTCCACTTGCCCATCACACTCAGCAGATTTCCGTCGGCAGTCTTGGTGGCAATGGAAAAGACCCTGTGATGAGACTTTTGCAGAGCGACGAAAGTAACAGTGAGGACAGCATGGAGATCGATGATGTTGAACTACTTCTTGCTCCCGTGGCATCTCTCGCAGCCCCCACCCCTGCGATTCCGAGGATCTGTACGACGATGCAGTCCTCAGAGTCTGGGCTTCAGACACCCTCCCGTCCGTCCAGTCTCCTGCCAACTCGTGCCAACCTCTCGTATTTGTCGGCGTTACCTCCCTCAGAGAGTTCTCCAGCATTGCGGTCTAGAGGTCGTCGTAATGATCAAAACCGCGGTTCGATTGCGTCCTTTGAACAGTTCACAGTCGATGATTCCCAAATCATCGTGCGAGAAGACCTGGAGGGCAGATTGGCGGATATTGCGGCTCCTTTCACCCCGGGTTATCTCTCCCCCAACCCCAGCACCATAGCTCTGGATGTTCCAGAGACGCCAAACTTGTCTGCGTTGCCTTCTCCTTCTGGCTATGGTTCAATCTCGCAGGTCCTTCTTCCCGATGTAACCCCTTCACCCGCGGTCTATCACCTAGCTCCGATTTTTGAAACCTCGGTCGAATTGCCACCTCCTGCGGATTCTGGTACCACTACTCTCCTTCGTCTGCAAATTGCTCAGGCGGAGTCTATTGCGAGGGAAAGGCTCTCGCGTTTGCAGGAGCTCGAGGAGCAACTTTATGTTGCAAAGCAGTGCCGAGTCAGAGAGGCAGAAGAACTTGCGAGACAGGTTTCTGTTCTCGAACAGCAATTGCGCACCAGCGTGGAGGCGAGGGAGCGAACGGCCGAGGAACGGGCTGCGTTCACAGCGTCACTCCAGGATGAGCTTAGACGTGTGGAAGCCCGGAGTGCTGAAGCGACTCAGGCTGGTTTTGAACGGGGTCAACGAGCAGCGCAGTTGTCGTGGGATGCACAGCTTGCCAACGTGCATAAAACCTGGGAGCTGTCGTGTATGGCAAAGGAAGCTGCTTCCTTGTGGTCCTCGGTGAAGAACCAGGCAGATGACGAAAGGGATAACTTACGGTCTGCTCGTGAAGTGCTAAACGTCCTTATGGGTGTGCTGGATCACAACCATGGGCGATTGCAAAGTTTACTTGCTTGATTCACGTGAGTTCATGCTTCTTCGCAACCTCGAACGAGTTGTCTGATGCTGTTCGCAGGCCATGTTCACGACCTACATTCTACGTCTTTGGATTGAGGGGATACCCGTCTTTGTCCAGTCTCATGTTCGATCATGTCCAATCTTCTAGTAATGTCCTTCCCGTAAATATCATTGTACATCGTACACTATGTTGGATCGGGCTACGAAGTTTCATGATTATTGGTGTAACAGATTGTCTTGATCCTTATGCAATACATTCTACTGTTTCCATGCAAGTATCCAGTAAATAGCCATGATTGCTGACAGGACTAGCCTGTCGTAAGCGCGCGGTGACAGCCTTGTAGATACTGTCTTGACTGCGAGGGGGGCTTGAGTGCGTGAATAGAACATGTCCATAGCGTACTCACTCGACAGGTCCGTATGCCACTTTCACATCGCAACGTACCGATTGTATTAACATCGGCCAGGAAGAAAGTATAGGGGTATCAATAATAAATGATATGAGCGCCTTGGCCTCGCAAGTTGGGAATAAGACCGTTGCAGTGGCAGCGAAACCGGATGGTGTCTCTTCGATCGAGAGGGGGTATCTGATAGATACGAGTTTGAGCTGAGTTTGGAGCTGCGAGCAGGATGACCAGTAGTCGCCAAGACGTTGGACGATCTGCAATGGACAGCTGGTCAGCGGCGTCAAAGTTTAGTAGCGAGAGTATTTACTTGACGAATGCTTTGATCCCCGTGTTGCATGACGAGCTGGCGTGCCGTTCGCAGCATCAGTGCACTCAAGACAGGGGAGACTTCCTTGTGTTTCGCCTTGACATTCTCGGTTCGTTTGATTTGTATATCTGCAACGACCGGATGGAACTTTATGCAAGGAATGGATACACAATAACTCGACGCATAAGTAAATTCGAATAACTCCGGGAGAACCTTGGTCGTCTTCAACATGTGCAAGGTTTGGAGGGCCTCCAGCTCGTCTGTACAGGGGCTCAGTGAGTGTCCTGCCAGTGTGCTAGATGTAACAACTCGCCTTTCAGCTGCAGTATTTCCGCACGCGTGCTCGTCTTCTGCATGTGAATACGTCGTTCAGCATCTTCTACTACGGAAGCAACCTCTTTCTTCTGTGATTCGACTTCGTTGAGCTTGTCCTCCAGACGGTCCAGCTTCGTCTTGGCTTCTTTGACATCGGCATGATAGGTGTCCAGCTCCGCACTGAACCTTTGTAAAAACCGTTGCCACAATTCCCAATAGCGTAAACAACGTACCCTTGCTCAGCGATGGTAGCTTTCAGCTCGTTTAAATAGTCTTGGTCGCATCCTTCGAGTTCTGCTACTTCAGCCTTCTCTTTCGCGAGTTCTGCCATTAGATCATCATACTCCTGCTGTAGACCGGGAACTATGCCCTGTGCTTGCTGTATGATTTCTTCCAGGACTTTGGCATCCTAAATAAAACATGAGATTCGCTTGGTCAATGAAGCACAAGCCGCTTACCGCTTCCAGGCTCTTGAAACCTTCGTCTGCATTTTGGTACAGCTGTTCGACCCATTGCATCTTCCAGTCATACCACTCTGACTTGGCCTGCGCATGGTTGTGAGCCTTGATTAATTTGAGCTGGTGTAATAACTCGGCCTGCCCGCTCTCGTCAGTGCTGACGAACTCTTGGAAAAGCGGAGGGGTCGCTTTCTGGGCTTCCTCTTCCGCGTCTTTGTGTATCTCCTTGATACGTTCAACCCAAGCTTGCAAATCTTTGCTGACATGACTATAAAGTTCTAGTTGGGGAACATTCAGGGCCATCGCAACCACATATTCCGCGAGAGGTATCTGCGCTTCCATCGATGCCCTGCGTGATGGACGCAGAGCAGAAGGATGAATGATTGAGCGCCGAGGTGCAGCAATGTCGTCCATGAATCGGATACCTGTCATCTCGAAGAACTGCTCTATGGATATCCGGGGTCCCAGCTCATCGTCTACGTCCGCTTCTGCTTCATCGTCATCGTCAGCTTGCATGTTCTCTTCACCTGGTGTAAGCGCCACGCTCTTGCGACGGGGGGAGCGTAGGGGCAAGGGATGTTCGGCGGATTGTTCTTGTCCTTCGAGATTGTTTACTCTGGTCGGTGAGGTCAATCTACGCTGGACGTCTTCCCCGCCCCCATTCTCTGTGGAGTCGACAGTAAAGCCGGCGCTCCTTCGCCCCGGCGCAAAGACACTTTTCTTAGGGGGTGAGATTCGAGCAGGGAGGGTAACCCTGGCACTCATTGCCAAAGTAGGATCGGGAGCCACACCACCCAGGCTCTTCCGCTGTGCGAAATAGTCTGATGGTCGCCGAAATCCAATTGAGGGCCGCGTATTCGGTCCAGCGACATGCTGCTCCTCGGCACGCAATAATGCAAGCTTGAGTGGTGATGTCTTGGATGGTGACAACAAAACTCGGACAGCACCAGTACCACGCCCTGGGGTAATCGATAGTCTTTCTGTGCCACTAGGCCGTTTCGTTGGACTTGGTTGCACGCCAGGATCAGTGACCAAGACATCGCTTGATTGCTTGCGAGGAGAAGGGCGGGGAATAGGAGGTGCAAATGCTGCAGTAAACTTTTTGGGAGACGGAGGTGCTTTGTTAGGAGAGGACGACTGAGAGCGGACGGGGGGTGCGGGGGTACGAGGTTTCGGCGTAAAGGTGAAGTTCAACGGGGGTTGAGGCTGCGGAAGGACAGGTTGTGCGTCTGATGATGATGATGTTGACTCGGTCGTTGCTGCTGCAGAAGCAGCGGGGTTGTCGTTAGCAGGTGGCATTTCCGTGCGTAAGGCTTGAGGGGTAGCAGTAGTACCACTAGGAGGGGGAGATACTGGGAGTGTCGGATAGATTCCTTGCGAACCAGCTGGTGGGACGGAGGAAGATGGATCTGGTACTGCTTGGTTAATCGCCTCCTCCCTCGTCTGTTCTTGGCTGCCGAACATTGAGGTCATAGTGGAATCTGCACTCAGTCCGAGACTGACACGCTTCAAAAGTTGAGTGACGTTGACAGTCCGATTTTCATCTTCGCCACCACGAAGATCGTCGTCCATGAAGCTATCCTCGGTACTCGTGAAGCTGTCGTCACCTCCCCCACCGTTACCAGGTTCGCCCAGGCCAAGGGAAGCTCGAGCAGCCTGTAATCTTGAGACGGCGTCAGTCAGCTCCATTTCTTGTACATCCTCGCCATCGTTTGGTCCGTCATCATCTGACGACGGAACAAAAGGCGCATCCCCCGAGTGGGTAGCAGAACGCAGGGCCAGCCATTCTTTGCTTGGTGGCTCGGGCGGACGAATGAGGGGGACTGTAAACTCCATTGGCTGCGACACGTCGCCTTCCGAGGCGAAAGATTGTGACTGTGATCCCTCTTCGACATAGGACGTCTCGTTGGATGCGTCTTGCTGGCCGTCGTGAGCGTCTGCAGGTAACTGTGGTATGGAAAGATTCGCTAGCGGCTGGCGGGAAACACCCAACGACAGAGAGCGTTTTCTGACAAAATTTCGTGGAACGACTTCGGTCACGTCCATGTCATCGCCTTCAGACTGACCGTCCGGGTCGACGAACTCATCATCCACGGAGCCCGCTCGGAAAAATGCGGACGGGGAAAAGCCTGTATCGTCGGAGTCCATGTCCATCGACTCCTCTCCACCGCCGTCGCTGACAGCCATTGAGCGGCGAGCGGAGCTGCGTCGACGAGACCTCTGAGCGCCCGGGTACGCGTTCTCGTCATTTGTGGCCCAGGGAGAATCAAAGTCTGGCTCGGCGGCAGGGGATGACTGGGGTGAAGTGGTGCTGTTTGTGTTGTGGTCCGGTACTTCGAAGAGGCGCACGTGAGCATGATTGGCGAAGCTGACGCGCCTACCCAGGGATTTGCGAGTGAGGTCGTCGCGGTAGTCGCGAGTGATATCCATTGACTGGGTCGCATCGTCACCGTCAGCATCAGCAGCATTGACCGCCGCCTTGAGAATGCTCTTTCTGGGAACCTGAGACAAGATTAGGAATGGCAGGCGTACAGACAGATCAACGGACCAAGGAACGACGAGCTTTGGCTGCTGGGCTTTGGCGATCTCCAGGAGCAATAGAATGAGCTCTCCGTCGTCGACCGGGGTGTTCTTGTTTCTTGTTCGCGACCGCAAACGAGTTCCGTCGCGAGGGTGAGTTGCGTTTGACCGTCATCGGTTGGTTTAACTCGGACACTCCGATCAAACTTCCAATACAATAAACGCACGTGATACGCGTCTCGTCACATGACCATTAACTCCCCCTCCCCATTCGCCTAACAGACTTCCTCAGCGATCTGTGCTCCATCGCCCCAACGACCTCTTCCACCTCGTCCTCCGTGACTACATTCTTCTTTACTAATTGCCTGTATCCTTTGAATGAGATCTCTGCAAGCCGCATCCTCAATCTACGTACCTCTTTTTCTTCTTCACTGGGTCTACCTCTCCTTTACCAGGAATATACACAATACCCGAGCCGCCAGCTTCTACAGCTGCCTGGCGGAGCTTTCGGTTCGGAACAATGACCACTGAATCATCCGTTTCCGCCGGGGTATTATCCCTTACAGACAGACCCTTTATCTCCTGCTCAAGCTTGGATACCGACCTCGTCGGCCTCTTGCCCGTACTTGTTTTTGAAGCTTTGTCCTGGGGTGGTTTCTTGAGCTTCTTGAGCTTCTTGGCGGTCGTCGCAGGAACGTAGTCATCTGAAGCATCATCTTCGGCGGACGACGCCGTCTCCTCATCTTCGTCCGTATTTTGGGAGATTGCATCGTCCACAAGAGACGCGTCTGTCACCCAATTCGCATTGTACTTTTCAATAGTCTTCGAACCCGAGGCAGGATTTCCCTTCCCATGCAATGGAGAGGAGGGTATCTCGGATTCCACATCCGTCCCATGCTCCTCGGTAGAGTCCACCTCAGATTCGGACTGTGCTAGATCAGCTGTTGTGTCCACAACAAAATATGAATATGGCAACGTACGTCCGCGACGATATCTTCAATCTCGCTCTCCGAATGTGACTCCGATGCCTCCACCAGTTTCGTTGCGGTTCCCAGCAAGCCAGCCTGGTGCAACATGTCAATTTTTGCATCCATCTTTCGCTCATTGCGCTCAACCTACCTCCTTCAGTAAGCAGAATATACGCAGTGAATTCCATGGTGACGCACCTCACTCATAAGCCGTAGCGCGTAGGTTTTCTCAACAGCGCGCATCCTCTCTTCCATCTCTTTCATGACTTCCTCGCGGGTTTCTGCCTCCACTATTGCACACCGCATTTCTGCTTCGTAAAGCTAATAACGCTCGTCACAAATTAGCTCCAAGAGATTACGATCTCCTTACTTTTAGACGCAGGCCCTCGATCTCATCAAATAAGGCATCCACCAACGGGTTGATCGGCTCGTCGTCACTATTCTCTGCCTGATCATCGTTAACCTCCTCATCCTCTAAAGTGGTTGTCATGCGGCCGCCACAATGTTTCGTCAATTATACTCACCTTCGAGTACCTCTAGATATGCCTCGCTGAGCTTCTTTCCAGGCACAATGCTCGATATTGTCACCTTTCGTGTAATGGCACGTGGTAATCCCGAATGACCAGGTTTAACAGTCGTACCGGGTTTGGTAGGATTGGTAAAGACGCGGGGCACGGGGGCGTTATTCACTACCGTTGATATCTCTCTTGCCAACGCAGAAAATTTCATAACATGCGAGTTCTCGTCAAACCCCGTGTCGTATGGGTTAACATTCACGATCATAACCTATACGGAACATAGGGATTAGGGATTGGGCGACAAGTCGGAAATGGGAGACATGCCACTCTGCCATCACCAGCAAAGTAATCCATGAGAATTTCTGTCAATTTGCTGTGTCGGAATGGTACCACAGCCAATGTTCTTCTTACATCCACTGTATTACTCTGACCTGGATTAGCAAGACTTGAAGCTAAGCGCCTTTGGTTGGACCTCATAACCTTCAAACATGGTCAAACTACGACCTGTCCAAGCCAACCTCTACTTGCCTCCATGCACTGGCCAAGGACCATCAGAGACTTGTTGATATTGCCCGCCTCCTTGAGCCGGTCGCCGGTGGTTTGGGTATGCTTCGTACGCTCCGAACCAGCAAGATCAACAAGGGTGAGTCGTGATATTTGCACCGCACTTGGGTCCTGACAAAAGTTAAGCCTACTATACTTGCCAACGAGGGAGAAAACAGCCTACATCTCGATCACCACGGTGGTTTCTGAGTATTTTTATAGTGATCAGGCTGTGACTTCGACTGCTCTGACTGTTTGCAAGCGTTCCGAACACGCGCCTGTGTAGTTGCCCAAGTTTGACGAGTGCCTTCGCTTGCGCGGCACTGGAGACGTGGAACTGTTTGAGTCCAGAAATATATCTCCCTGCGCTCCCGGTTCCACTATCATCCATCGCATCATGTGCAGGAGAGGGTTTCACTGCGAGTGCCTTTCTGGTCACGACAACCCCACTTGCACCTCGTCTCACTTCCTCATCCTGATTATCGTTGACCGAAGCAAGAAGATCATAGACTTTCTCGTTATATACTTCCACGTAAGAGATCCAGACAGAATATTCATAGTTGCGATCGAGTTTTATTGTCGTGGGATCAGTATGGAGGTCAGAGTCATTTGAGGATGCCATATGCTCAGCCAGAACTTCGGCCAGGGCCGGTTCGCTTGGGACATCGATGTCAATGGGAGGGAGGGAGAAATCTGACGGACCAGCCTCCTCTACCCCATAGAGTCTGACAGGTCGATACTGTAGTTCTCGTTAGCAAGTTTGCCTCTGGGCACTTGCCGCACTCACCCGTCCGTCACTTTGCAAATTTTCAACACTGTTGAATATCACATCTAACGTCCTTGGTAGAATTCCACCGGAACCAGGCTCGTTGCCTCCTTGAATAGTATACGTTTTCCCAGAATTTGTTACCCCGTACGTGAAGAGAAGACCGTTCTGCCCATCCAGCAGGTCCTGAACAAGGGGGAGCGTCGTTTTCGCGAAAAAGCTGGCTTGCTGAGTAGACGGAAGGAAGACGCGAGAGAACTTGTAAATCGAGGAAGGAGGCGCTGTTGACACTCGGTAGTACAACCCAGAGGATCCGCGGCCGTCGTTGGATGGATCGGTCATCCTAACCGCAGCATCCGACAAGGGATCCAAGTAAGGCATGGTTGTCGGCTCATCGTCACCAACATGAGGTCGTATGCGAAGGTATGCCTATTCCGAGATACGGTCCTAGTGCTGCCATATACATTGATCTCCTGCACGCACCATGATAGGTTCCGATTGCTCCGCTATCGCTGGCTTTGTGACCATAACTTTCTTGGGTGCGGCATGCTTTGCATCTGGTGAGTTTGCTCTCTTTGCCGATCCTTTTTTCGAGACTGCCGGTTTCGTTGCAAGATCTCCCGAGGCTGCGATTGATCGGGTCGATGCCTTTGACTTGATCGCTTTTGTCGCAGGAGGTGGACTTGGAGATGGGCCAGTGGGAGTCTTTGTTCGCGTTGACGCGCGCGTAACGGGCACGGACGCCTTTGCACGGCCAGCCATGGATGAAGATGAGTTCAAGTTGGCGTGACACGCTTTTGCGACGCGTCTACCACGTGATCGATTCATTTGATCTTATCCGACGACGATGATCCCAACACCAGATCTATCCCATCTCTCCAAAGAAGACAGGCTCCATGTATACGATCCAGCAGGCAATTCTGTCTCAGAATTTGCTGTTACTCGACGACTGATGGCACCACAGAGGACACGTTTCTACTCCTAGATGGCCTTGAAAAGGACATGGAACAGCTCAAGGCACAAAAACCGTTGATATGCCTTGAAATAGGGTAAGAGACCCTTCAGACTACTGGACCCTTTCTCTAAAGACACCAGCTAGCTCTGGATCCGGTTGTGTGTCCGCCTTCCTAGGTTCAATATTGGGACCAACGAATGCCCGTCAGTCGCCCTCGATTACTACACAATGCGACGCCTTTACCGATGACTGTATCAGTTTACCTCTGCACTGATATCAACCAACGCGCTTCAATATGTACCTTTGCTACAGGCAAACAGAACGGGGTAAGATCTTCTCATGATCAATCTTCGGGAAGCTTCACTCAAGTTCAAGGCGATCTATCTAGGTTCCTCTTGATCCAATTACGTGTGATCTTTCAAAGCCGCTGTTGACACGGCTGCGACATCGCGTTGACATTGTCTTGTTCAATCCCCCATACGTTCCTACAGTCCATGAAGAATTTTTCCATGCGCAAGGCAGTGGTGACATCGCTGGCTCTTGGGCAGGGGGACTCGACGGCATGGAGGCAACAAATCAATTTCTAGATAACGTTGGGGTGTGTCGTCATGAACTCGTATGCAGCGCCGTTGCTTATAATGGACGACAGGATTTATTGTCGGACCATGGCAAGTTCTATCTTGTAGCACTCGCACAGAACGACATCCCAGCAATCTGTGAAAGAATGCGGAAAATGTTCAACATGAGTAGTCGGGTGCGTCCCACGTCCCGCGTTCAGAAATCTGGCCTCACTGATCTGTTCCAGATTCTATTGCAAAGACGAGCCGGAACGGAGCATTTATCCATCATATGTTTTTCTCGGAGCTAAAATTATGCAAATAACGCAAGGAATGACAAGACAGCAACTATGTCCAGTGAAATATTGATAAAGCAAGGAATGTGGATCAAAAACATATGCGCAAAACACCAATAGATGAATATCAAGACACAAAAATCAGGGCAATCAGATTTAACTATCATCAGGCCTGCGGCCCCTGATACTGAACCGGGAGGGTGACGCTAGATGTCGTTCATGGATGGAAGGATCGTGCTGAGTGGGATTCGTGTCTCCGTCGAACTCGAGCCGCAGACGAAGCTGTCCCGCTTCGCGTAAGGCGAGTGACACTTCAGCGCTATGACTAGGGAGGATATGGTTCCAAATCTAAAACAACAATAAATGAGAGAATTTTGGCGCAAATCAAAGACAGTACGGACATCAACTTCCCCCTCCGCGATCAGTTTATCTTTTCCAAGCGTCTTGTGGTCGTAGATCCAAACGTGCATTTTCGGCGTGTGCGCACTAGCAGCGAACATAAAGGACTCGTTCCTGCCATCATTCAGTACCCAAGACCCGACTGAGACTAGTCTACACTCACCACTCCGGTGTTGAGGTTTTGAGGCCATGCTTGGTTTTGAATTCTTTATCGCCGAGACGCAACACAGCGTATGGTTTCATATCACCCCCAGCAAGATCCTTTGCGCCGAACACTACAACGCGCAACGATCCAGGCTCCGAAGGGGCCCCCCCTGTGCCACGAGGACCTGATTCTGTGGATGGGAATGCAGCTGACTCGCGTGCTGAACTTGACGTCTGTTCTGCGGAATGGTGGGGGAGTTCGGGCGGAGGCACTGCAGGCAGCGCGACTTCTTCACGCGACTTGTTATGGTGAAAGATGTCTTTTTTGAATATACCCCCGACACCTTGAATGACACCTTTACCTGCCCCAAGTGGCAAAGCACCAAGTTGGGTCATCGCACGACCAGCCACTGAGAACGTGGATGTACTCTTCCGCGCTTTGGCGATGATCTCGGGCGCGAATGTCAATCGAACGAATACTTGACCTTTTTGACCATGTTTCTCCGTTGACAAGTTGATGATACGCTCTGCAGGTTCGAAAGGCTCTAGATCATCCAGAGCAATGTTTCCACTTCCGAGGCTCTTTGCCTGTTCAAGTTGGTTCCAGTCGAATACCTCCACAGAGAAGTCCGCGGCAACCCGAGATGGCTAGGATCATGAGAATTCATACAATGCAGAACGGAGATTGGCATACATACCACACTGACGGTGAAATCTTCTGACCATTCGGGGAACAAAGTCTTCTTCTTTGCCTCTGACTTGAATGTCTTCTGTCCATTGAGGGTGAACACGGCATAGGGATCGGATTTGCCTTGTGTAACATGTCATCAACCAATGTGCTAGCGATAAGTGTATGCAACGCCATACCTCCTTTGTCAGCGGCTATGAGATCTCCGCCTTTGATCAAGTCAACACGAAGGATACCCTGATCTGTGTACATCATAAGAAACGTGCCGACAGCGGGAGAGAACAACATACTGTTGATGCTCTCTCTTGGTTCTAACTTCACGGGTACAGGGACATACCGCGCTTCAATGTCGACCGAAGATATTTTACTCTCGTCTTGCGCATCTGTCAAGATAAATGACCCGCGGCGTTCCTTCGCGAGAATCGGTTCAACAACGGGACTGATACCAGCAACATCCAACTTACTAGTGTTGCTTCCAAGAACGCCTTAGCACCACCTTTCCATTCAGCAATGATTTCGTCACTGTCGCCGTCGCTGTTCTCGTTAAGCCGCAACCAGACACGGCCAAAGTCGAGTTCCTTCAGAAAACCTTCCCCTACATATTGCCACTCTGCATGCGTACTGCGAGCCTTGACGGTGCTGAAGGCAGGCCAATATCCATCGTCCAAGAGAACCTCCAGTTTCGCCTTTTTCTGAAGCTTGCCTGACAGAACATTGAAGATGATAATACCAGACTCTAAATAGACAGTAAGCATCACAAAGGTTATCAGTATAGTCGGCGTACGGTGCTGCAGAAGCTGCTCCTTGCTAAGCTCTAACCCGGAAGGCGGTTCCTCTTTATCTGCATCTTCTTCATTACCTTGGGGTTTAGGCTCAGTCTGGGGCATGTCAGCAATTTTGACATCTCGTAATTCCTTCGCTGCGTTCGTATCCAGCGTGGCGGACCGTGACGAACTCACAGAAGCTTCGCCATTTGCGCCCGCAGCAACATCGCCGCCTGCCATGCCGTTCGTTGTCTTCGCGGCCTTCTGAATCTCATTTTCTCTTGCATCAAAGCCGACATGTTTTAAAGCCAACGTGGGAATGAATTCAGCAACAAAGTGAAGGTGACCCTTGAATGACTTTGCCCCATCAAGTTGAATGGGTTGAACAACTTCCTTCCTACCCGTGGACGCGTGACGGAATTGCGGATCGGTCGACTCCTGAGCTAGGTCGTTGACGAGGAGCTCGACAGAGCCGAGAGAACGATCCTAAAAGACGTTATCTAACGAAAGCACAAGAAAAGAAGCACCCTTACCTTGGTCAGATGCTGATAGTCCATCACTTCCATAAGCATGGACTGAAAAATGATCAGACGGAACTGCAGATAAAAGTAAGAATTTGCCAACCTCTTTCAGCGAATGCACTGCACAATGGTCAATACGGAGCCAGAGGGGGCAGTTTACGCAAGTACATACCAGGGATATAGATGATTTGATCCCACACGGGGTTCAGATCTGTATTGCGAGCGAATGAGAGATCGGAATGTGAGGTAGAGCAGGCACGCACTGTTGTTGATGACTTCTGTTCGACCCTGGATGACATTGTTGATCGAGACTCGAACATAGGGGTCACTCTGAAATGTTACGTTAAGCCTTCCACCTCACACGATGTCAGTGGACCAACCTTGCTACCAAGAGCAGCTTCCACATTCCTTGAAACAACGATCAGTGAAGTTTTTGTGTTATCACATACAACTCACTTGACATCTGTCGCTTTCTGAAGCCAAAGCCTCACCACGCCGATGGGTGGAATGTATTGTGAAATCCCACTGAGAGCACCTGCCATGTGCAGCGGTTTCCATTGTGCACTGATCCGAATCTTTCCGGTCTTGCTTAAGGGCCACCAGTCTCGTCCTTCCAACGTTAGTGCTGTAATCAAGTCCTCGAGACGCACAGTCATGTGCCCAACTACCGGGTCCTTCAAGAAGTCTCGATCATCCATGACTTTGATGGTAAGTACCGACGATTGTTTATCCGAGCATAGGAATTCAGTACTAGACTCCCAGACTGGATTGTTCGTATGTTTCATAATGGATGACTTGTGGATATGAGAGGGACTAGAATCCAGATAAACTTTGACAAAAGGATTCAGTTCTCCAGAGAGCGACTTTGCCGAGTTAAGCTCCTTAGCCTGGTGGAGAGTCAAACGAACGATCCCGACATCTGTAAGGGAGTTGAGTTAAAGGATTTAGGCCAGGATTGTTTACAAACTGGTTTGCGGTAATCGCTCCTGGCCATCGATGATCTCGGACTTGAGTACAGGATAATAGGAAACGTCGAATCGAACGTGGCCACGTTGCTTTCCATCCTTCAGGATTGGTGATTCAACACCCTCGAAAGTAGCATCTTCAACGAGCTGATGCATTTCAAATATCGCGGCACCGAGGGACGTGTCTTTCCTGCGCTCGTTGTAGTCAAACACGGTAAGCATGAGCTGCTCTTGTAGAGAATTGATAAGAATAAACTTGGTTTCAACCCAGGTCGGGTTGTACCTGTGAAACAATCAGTAAGGTAACCAAAGAGATCGGGTGGAAACACCAACGTTGAGTGCCTATATTTAGTCCTTGCCATCTCATGACGGTTGTTGATACTGATACTGACAAAGGGATCTGGTGATCCACCGCCGATCCTACTATACTTGAGTCCTCGAGCGGCATGAACGGTCACTTGGACTACTCCAATTGCCGCATCTAGAGGAGCGCCGGATAATAATTGCTCCAGATTGAGCGTGAAGACGTTTGGATCATACATCATAGGTCCAATACTCGCATGGACCGTGTCACGGATGAAGTCAGAGAGTCCAGGAATCTGCCACGGAAATCAGTATTTGAATAAGAAGTACAGGATGCACCGACATGAGCGATATCGAAACCAAATGTATCGCCACCAACTGGCTTCAAGACATAGTCGAAAACGGGTTTCTCCAGGAAGCTGAGGTCCACGATTTGAATGTGAGGGAAATTTGATATCAGCTTCAGTTTGACTCTCATGAGACCGCTGAAGCTGAGATCTTCAAGTAAGATGGGCATGGCGGCGGTTGCCAGACCCCTTCCTATTCTCACATTTAGCACTATTTTGGGGTTAACTTTGCGCGCCGCTTGGCGAGGAGTCAGATCTGACACGTCGTTAGGAATAAACGAGAATGCCCAGTCCATCGTGACGACGTCTTCCTCCGTATTTGGGAAGGTCCTAACCTTCTGAATCCGGGGCGCTTTTGTACCGAGGGTAAAATCGCCAAGGCGCATAGAATCCAAGAAGGCGGGTGTGCTTGTGCTAAGGACTTGATCAACGGATGAAACCATTGTAGCAGAAAGTACGGGTTCGTAGATCAACCAGAAACGGTCCAGAAAATGATTCAACCATTCGGCGCTCTCATGCTCGGAGGCCAGTTGGGTTTTGACAAGCTCGCGCTGAATATCATCGCGGGCACGGCGACGCACGCGCACCATCGAGTTGGCATAGTACGTGTTGCAGATGGCCAGCAGGATGAACAACCATCCCCATCCAAGGCCGAAGCGGGTCAGAAAGTGAGACGCGAATACAGCCTGAAAGCTTGCAATAAGCAAAGAGAGAGAGTGAAAGAAAGAAAGATGAAACATACGAAAACGATAAGCGCAGAGTTATGGTACCAATCACCGTAGAATTGTTCTCTCAAGAAAAGCCCAAGGACGGACTTGTCCTGTTCTTCTCCGTCTTCAGGGGAGGGAGCATCTATGTTGGCAACGGCTCGCCACCCAACCTTATACCACTTGGGCACAACTGGGGTAATACCGGATGGATAGTCACCCGGCGGCGAAGGTGGAAGGGGGGCAGGATGTTCAAGTTCCTCTTCGCTAGCCTTTTCAGCATCCTGAATGGTGATGGTCGGCACAACAAGCGCGTTTCCGGTGGCCACTGCGACTTCTGAGGGAAATGGGTGATTCGGTTAATTCCTCATAAGCGTAACAACACACCCTTCGCGTCTACAGGTTTGGTGTCTCTAGGGGACTGAGGGGGGACCTTATTGAGCCCCTCACTGGCGACTGCGGCCTTTGCTTGGGGTGATGTTTCGGGACTGGACGAATGGACGGCGGGACCTTTGGCGGGGTCACTGGCGATCATGTTGTCGGGTGCAACGTGTTCCTCCGTATTTGAGTGTTGTAGTACAGCCCCGTCAGGAGGGGCGTTGGTGGACATGGTGGGCGGCAAGGAAGGAGCGAGTAGGGACGGGAACGTGGCGTGAACTGACGAAAGTAGAGTAATTAACTGCCCAACCAGATGACAGTGGCGGGGTGGTCAAAGGTACTAGTTCGATTAGGGACAGCGGAGCCATCAAAAAATACATCCGTCAACGACGCATTTCCATATAAAGTCAATGCACCGGAACTCCTCCGATCCCCGCACCGTCATAGCTCCGCCCACCCGCCGTCGGCATCCTCGCCACCACCCACGACGGCGAGCAGGAAAACGATCACGCTCGCAGCAAGACGCATCCCCAGTCCCCGGTACAGCTGTCCGACACCAGTGCGCCTCGACCAACTCTCCCCGCCCTCTTTCGTACTCTCCACCTCGCCTTCTTCTCCCCGAGGCTTCTCCTCGGCCGTTCTTTGCCTCCGCGGAAGTTTTATTGGCAAGTCCGATCGTTCTTCAGTCAGAATGTGCCATAGCGCATCAACAACTCCGTTATATGGCACAGGCCTTGTCTCTACGCATGTGCGCAGTGGCTTCTCTGTCCCACGCGTCTGGATTTGCAGCCTTCGGCGGACCGTCTCGATAGGCAAGGTCACTAACAGACTCGCACATCCCGCGAGAACCTCTGCAAATGCCCATGCAACTGGGTGTGTATCCGCTGCTACGTGTGGACCAAGCCATAGTCGTGGAGCAATAACGGCGGGTAATGCAACGTGCATAAAGGATCTGAGCCCGGTTTCCAGTATGGTCGGTATCAGGAGATGAGGGTGCAAGTATATGCCCCTCAGACCACCCTCATTGGCCAGAATCTCGGAGAGTGCGTGGATAGGCCCTCTGTACGTCCTGTACCGCGGCATCGACGACTGGGCGATCAGACGCGTGCGCACGAGATCCAGTGGAGACAATAGAACGCCGGTCAGGACATGCGAAGCCACTGGTACCAGTAGTGATGGCCGGTAAAATCCACCTTGTGACGAGAGTAGCGTATGTAGGACGCTGTCGAAATGCGGTTGTACACTCGCGAAAGCAACGTCGTGAACACACGACGTGAGCAGACCTAGAGAAATGGTTCAAGCTTCCGTCTTTGGGATCTAGTGTGATGTTTACCTTTCCATAACGATAGCCAACCTTCACCATGAAAGCCAATGAGCCGTCGAATCATACCCCATGAGGTACTAGCGCTGCCAACTGGAATCATGTATTCTGGGCGTGTCCCGTCTTCCATAACAGAAGTCCGAATCATGTACCCTCTATCGTCCACGAGCTTTGGAACTGGATGGCGAGTCGGAACAGTATCTGGTTCCACAAAGTACGACTCCTCTTCGTCTTCGCTACGCTGCTAGACACGTCAGTCAATCAAATGACGGAGTAGTATTTGACGGACCGTTTCCACTTCATCTTCTACTTCTTCATCGGGTTCTTGTGTGAGGGCATCCTTTGGAACCCATTGAATCTGTAGAAGTAGTTTTCCGACCTCCAAAGGCATTGCCATGGCGGTACTGCTGTACTGGAGCACGGCCGAAGCCAACAACGAGCGGAAGAAGCGGGAAGCGTCGAACGAAGAAGGTTCGCCGACATTCAGGGAGGGTGAAAGGTCGAATATGGAACGTGGAGTAGGACGGGTGGTCCATTGATAGGACGATGAAGCGATGGTGGAAGGGTCTTTCGCGGCGCTTGGTGCTGGCGGTGGGATGAATGTCCATTCCATCGACGGAGGACTATACAGATCACGAAGGGATGGATTTGAAGTCATGGTAATACGAAAGTGGGGGATTCCGCGTCCCCTCTCTTAAGTATGACGAGCTTGCCAGTTTCTTGGGATATAAGTTGGTGGTTGATGATGGATGCTGAGTTACTCCGTACAACAACTTCAAGGTACGGATTCAAACCGCGCGACTTCGACATTACAGATATATTATGTGCCACTACTCCCCTCGTACCTTCTCTGTATCTATGACAAGACTCAGCGCCTTGCTAGCTATCTCTCTGTCATCTTGGAAAGTGAGCTGTTCGATGGCCTTCTCCGCTGCGATGAATTCCGAATGAAAATCCTCCGTTTCGGTCTGTGTCCCTTCGGATCGAGCTGTATCAGTTGCCCTGGTCACGTACCACCAAATCATCTTCGTCCCTCTCGTTTCCCCAAGACTCCTCAGCGTCACCGCAAACGGTTCCACCATGCCCTCTACTACGCGTGGCTCATCCACCATGTTGACGTGGGGTAAAGGTGCGCGCGTCGTCATCCTGCACGGGAAGAATTCACATCTGTAGCCTGTCTCTTCGTACGTTTCTCGAAGGGCAGCATCCTCCACTGATTCCCTACAGTCTTTCCGGCCTTTAGGTAGTACTCGCACCCCTTCCCTTGGCGAATGCAGAATGCATATTTGCCATTCTCTTTTGTCCGCACGAAAGAGCACAGAACCGGCGCAAACAACAAAGTTCTCACTGAAGTGATTGGTCGATGGATATAGTCGACCTTGATCTGCCGTGGTTAATGGTCTGTGTACTAGCGGTTAGTGACTGTAAAGTGAAAGCACGGAGTGATTCCGAACTCACTGCATATCAGGAAAGAGTGATGTGCCAAAAAGCTTGCCCGCTGCAAGGTTCGAACTTGCGACCTCAGGATTGCGTAACTATCAAGTTACTCATATTTAGACATATGAGACCTGCGCTCTAACCAACTGAGCCAAGCGGGCTGTGGTTGGTTGGTGTGCGGAGAACACGATGGTGGGAATATATGCCGTGGGAAAGACCTCGACACAAGGGGCGGGGATCGAGTCGATTGTCTTCTCGGCACTGTCGGCGGCGTCGCAAACTTTTCACCTCTTCCATGCTCAACTCTCGCAAAAGGGAGGCATCTGATCCAATTCTTCCAACTAGGCAACCGAAGCATCCACGCGTCGAACAAAGTACTCGGGACACTGCTGGCGGGCTGGTTTCGCACTCCGGCTTGACCGCTCGCTGGAGCCAGCTTGCACGCGAAGTGGTCGAACTCGCCTCAGATACAATCAAGGCTTGGGGATCGCGTGCATCTTCGTCAGCTGCTTTGCCAACCCGTCCTTCGCGGATGCGGCGTTCAACTTCACCCCCGCCGCGTTCCCGCCCTCGCCCAGTGCACACAGTCTCCCTTTCTCATCCTCTACCTCCCCCTCGTCCTTCAATACCCAACGAATTTCATTCTTACAAACCCCATAAACGAATGGAAGGCGCCAACCTTTCATCGTCTGTCTTGTCCGTCCCCAATCCTCCCCACGGTTCTGGCAGCTCATCACAATCAACACCCACGACCGGGTGTACGTCCGTCACTCATTCAGCCACCTTGCCTTGCGCTCCGTCGGGAGACGATATTCTGGCCGATTCCGTGCAGCAATGTCGAAGGGCAGAAGAGATGAGTAACCTGCTGACCCAGAGGAAAGGCAAGGAGCACATATATGCGCGCAAGGTGAGCTTTGCTGTATCACAGGGTGTCGTCGCTTTCAGGCTCACAACTCATTCCCGCGTAACGTAGCACAAAGTCAAAGTGAGAGAGGATCGAGTGAAAGATAGAGAGGCCGTAATGAAGGAACTATTCGACCTTAAGCGAGCAGGTGGTATGATACACACCTTCGAGTCTTGTCTTTATCTTACAATGACTTGTCAGGATTCAAATCCAACTATGAAGACTTCAAATGTAACGTGCTTATTTCATCGATGTGCCGAGTGCTGATCTATTTGGGCCAGCATACATAGATTACCAGGCTCGGCTGCAGCATCTGGACGATCGTGACACATTGTCTCGTGCGTATCACAAATCACCTGACGCACGGATCTGTTGCTCACGTTTTCTCCCAGCCTCCCAGTCTTTGACAGACCTGCGTCTGAAGGAAGATACACCTAACTTATCCTACCGCCATTCTTTCTCGGATGTACGCCTTCTGAGTGCACAAGATAGTCCTCATTTTCATAAAGTTTCTAGTACGCAGATATTCCCTTCCTGGAAAATGCAAAGAAGAAGTTGCTGCGGACTTTGGCAAGGTTCGTCGGGGTGCTACTGTGCTTCCGTAATGGTTGCGCTGATATTTTAAATCTTTAGTCCACCAACGAAGCCCTTCTCAGCCTACGAATGGTTACGTCAAGAAGCTCGCAAGAAGGACGAGGAAATAGAGCAGCGTTTCCGCCCTTCTCTTCCAAAGTCGCTGCCCACGGAAGCCGACAGACAAGTTGATACGCTCTTAACTAAGAAAGGTGCTATCTCAAAGATAGCGCGGGAGCAGGTTTGCGACAAGGACCTTTCGCGTCTACTTCCTTGCCAGTGGCTAAACGATGAGCTCATCAACTTTTATGGCGCAATGCTTCTTGAGCGATCGGAGGCCTCTAAAGAGAATACCGGGACAAACGGAAGAAAGAAACTCTTGAACATACATTACTTCAATACCTTCTTCTGGTCCAAGTTGCGGGATGAGGGTTATGAACGGGCAAGGCTTGCAAAATGGACCAAGAAGGTGCAGTAGCCATTTAATTTGCTGCATGTTATCTGACCTTTCCTTAGATTGATATCTTTTCAAAAGATGTCATTCTGATTCCCGTTAATCACAACAATTCTCATTGGACTGGTGCTGCTATCAACTTTCGTCGGAAACGGATCGAGTCGTACGACAGCATGAACCTCGACCGACACCAAGTATTCAAGGTTGAATGGCTTATTTTTTTTCCAGAATGCCGCATCTGAATCCTTCTGACAGGCCCTGCGCAACTACCTTGATCTTGAACACCAAAACAAGAAGAAGAAGCCATTTGATTTTACAGGCTGGGTAAACTATGCCCCCGATGTTAGCTTTTTTTTCCGTGCAGAGATATATGAGCTCATTCGTCCACTTTGCAGGATACCCCGCAACAAGAGAACGGCTATGACTGTGGCGTCTTCACGTCCCAATTCTTGGAGGCATTGTCCCGAGGAGAAGAGTCGTTTAATTTTTCACAGCGAGATATGCCATATCTCCGGAGGCGAATGACTTGGGAGATTGGATACGCCAAATTCCTTGATGTTCCATAACGTCGTCCCTTCATGCGCCGTGCTTGCTAGAATTTATTCGTAGTATCCCAAGCATTATTTTTTCAGCTATAATGACAGCGGTCTTGAGTTGTAATGATTCGTGATGTTAATGACAGTCTCGTGTCTTCATCGTCGAAGCCACCATACAATGATAAAGAACCAAAATACGACAACTAGAAAGACGATGTACCACAACCATCGACAACCATGCCGTTGGGCCATGTTGTTCATCCGACGAAAAGTCCCTGCGAGGATACCTGAAGTCTCTGAAAACGCATCATTCTGTAGTCCATGTCAGCCCACCCCAAAAGTCAAAGAGGGGTAAACGAAATGAGCGCACCATCTGACTGAGCTGCACGGTCGACTCTCGGACCTCGTTCCCGATACCGATCGTGATCTTTGGTCAAAGCGGACGTGAGCCGTGACGAGAGCGCGGACGAGAAGGGGGCCACGTACGTTTTTGAGCAGCTTGACCTTGGCGGACAACCCTTCGAGGTGCTCGTCGTTTTGGTTTTCAAGATCGTCGGCATAGCGATGCCCCGGGGGCGCGTGAAGCGGAAGCTCTAACGGAGAGGAGCGTCCGGAAGCAGGGGGTGTCAGACCGCCAAGCAAAGCGGAGCGGTCACGCAGCGAAGTCGTTGCACGGAAGCTTTGGGGAGGGTGTTCAGTCACGTCGGACGATCCTTCGTCAAGCGTCCTCACCGTTGGGACATTGCGAGGATACAGTATGCAAGACCAGCTGTACGTCTGTAATGTCGAATGGACAAGAGATACGTGGCCGGACGACCGACTTCTCACTCGGTCGCGCCGGGTCCGAGTTCTCAGACACATTCCCGAATCCGATCAATTATCTTCACCTAGTGCAATACGCTCGCTCGTATGAAGTCCTGCGACACATCAAGCGTACGTATATATAATACGAATAGGTATAATAAATCAAAAAGTAGAGCCGGAGAATCCGAATGGACGGAAGGGGGTGGGGTTCTGTAATATGCAGAGATATAGAAAAGAAAAACGTGATGCGAGTCCGGTGTTCACCGTACTGAGTCAACAAGATGGTAAACGGCGCGAAATAGTACAAGTCCATTATTTGACAGAATGCGCTTTCATTCAATGCTCATCCGGCTGGGGTTCATGCTCAAAGGCATGCCATGGACTTGCTTAGATTTTGCGCGAGCGTGCGCCTTGTTTCGCGCAACTTACAGATATACTATTAGCTGTTTCAAACAACAAGATTGCAACGCCCTCTTACTTGATTCTTTGAGTCCCCTGCCAAAATTCCGCATCACAATGGCCGAGAAAATTATAGTTATGAGTAAAAGGAAAATCGCAATTGCAGCTGTTTGGTTGCGTTCAACGTGGTCCTCTGGATGTCGGGAAACAAAATTGAACTCACAAAAAGTGGTAAGCGAATGCCATACTAGAGCGTAGTCCGTGTGGCGATACTTCAGTAGTTTGTATGTCTGTCAAAGGGTCAGCAAGCAAGGAAGAAAAGGGACCATAGAAGTCAACTTGCTTTGTAGATGAAGTATACCAATGCTCCCATACACCCTGACATGAATGTTGCCATCATCCACTTGTTCTCGTAGCGTGCTGCCAAGTGACCCTCGATCAGAAGAACAACGGACAAAGGCAGAGCAGCCCAAGTAACATAGTATTCCCAGTCGGTCTTCGAGAGCACCAGCCAAAGGAACTGCACGGAGAAACCAATCCAAAAGAAGAGATCGAACTTGACGAGACAAAGGAAAATTTGATAGCTGGCATACATTTTCTTGATGCGGCGATCAGCACCAAGAAATTTGTACACCTTCCAGCCGAATTCGTTGTAGATTTTCCACCCGAGGGCGATGTACGCTACCTCCGCGGCGGAGATAACAGCCGGAATGATGCTCGTAAGGACATGAACCGATATGTGAACGATGCCTCCTGTCGTCGTCGCCGAACGTTGAATTTCTCCGATTTGTATGATGGCGTAGATGAGGAAAAGAAGATTGAATAATCTACGGCGGAATTTCAGAGCGTGAAGGTGACCTTGCCAGAACTACTCACATAAGACAGATGAATTGCAGGGTGTTTCGAGCGCACACTGCATCCACGGCGAGAACAAACTGAAATATACTGTGAAGAATGTCAAGACAGGGAGGTGGGGTGAACGAAAAAGCTGCATACTGTGCTAGTGCGAACACGCTGAGGTATACAGGCATTTTGTTGTTGTCACCTGACTTCAGTCGAGCGAGAAGATTTGCCTCAATGGCGAGATCGATCGCTGTCTCGACGAGGACAGTTATCACGAAGAGACGGCATGCCCATGAGTCAGGGAGAATCTTGAAGGGGATGGTGAACACAAGCTTCAAGAGCGTTCGTCGGGCGACCGCTCACCTGCTGCCACCAATTGATGTAATCAACCGGCTTTTCTCGTTGTTTCATTACCGGCGGGTAGCTCTGAGTGGGTCCGGAGGGATCTTCTACTTCGTCATCTGGCTTGCCACCGGGATACGGGGACTTGTGGTCCAGGGAGTACGATGGACCTCGGGATTCAGAGTCGTCCATGGGCGGTGTTTGGACCTGGAAGGTCTGGTGCCGGGATATCCTCGAGTAGGGCTCTGCATATTGATCGATAAGGTCGTCGTAGGATGTCTTGAACTCGTCTGGGGGCGGGGGGTGGGGGTAATGGTTTGCGAGGTAGTCTGTTGAACGATCACCAGCAGATCG